>JARHVA010010636.1:0-146033 GCA_037957365.1 Torreya grandis | reverse complement strand
AAATCTAACCTGAATAATAAAATCCTCTTACAAAATTTGTAGGCACCAACCTAATGGAGACACTAATCTCAAACTCCAAGCACCAACTTAGCAAGAGACACCAATCTCTTTTTTATGATGCACCAACCTTCATAAAAAAATAAAGTTCCTATAGACACTCAAAAACATCACCTAGAAAGGTTTTCGATGTCAAGCTACCCTAGACCTACTCTCAAACTTAAGTTAGCTAATTACCTAGATAACTAACCCTAAAATCCCTTTTCCAAATTTTCTAATGTACATAAGACACCTCTTCTAACAACCTTTTAACTTACTTTTGTCCTGGAGTATGACCATCACCGATCAGCCTAACTGGTGATGGTTAGCTTGACTGTCACTGGGCAGGTCCCCAAACCTGTAACATAAGAATTTCTAGATTTGAATAGGATAAGCATGAGAAAAATGGAAACTTTACCATGTGAGCCTTATAGTTAAACATCACTTTGAATTAGCATTTTTTCCTGGACCAATTTAGCAATTTCCTTCATCCTCACTTAGCAATTTCTTACTATAAAATGAGGGCTCTTTGAAGGGAAAAGGGATCAAAAAATTGCATCCAAGCTCTCTTATTTCCTTTTTGTAGGTATTTAGATGACTTGAAACTTTATCCATGTGACTTTTGAAGGCTAAAGTACTGTTATTCTGCCCAATTTTCTTTAGATTTTGATTATCACACACTTTGCATCCAATAGGTATCACTTATTTTATTAATTCTTTTATTATTAACCTTTTTGCCTTAATCATATCACTTGTACCCCATTTCTCCCCCACCAAATTCATACTTAGTCTTTTACCCATTTACACTCACTCTCCAACTCCACTTCAATATCTTATAAAACTTACCCAAAAAACCGTAGCTAATTCTTATAAACATCATTGGTTATAGCAACCATCATCAGTTACCTAACCGTTGTTGGTTAGACTAACCAATGATGGTCAGCCTAACCATTGCTAGTCACCTGTCAAGGAGATAAAAGATTATTATCTCTAGCCTCTTTCACACCTAACCATACCCCACTTCTACTTATAATCTACCTGTAGGGCCTATTCAGATTTTTTGAGCTAGATCTTGACCCATTTTGGCATGGTATTGACTCGTTGTGCTACAATTAGTCATCTTATGGAATAGGTATTTTATTCCTCTTTGACATAAGCTTTTAATTTTTTGTCAATTTGAATACAATCATATTTCCTTTCTATTATCAAATCATCGTATCATTAGGGGAGTGGATTGACAGCCTTCCAAGGAAGCTTTTGCTTCTTGGAGCTAGCATATGTTAGGTAGTCTACCCTTCATATATGTCTAACCAATGATTTAGTTTAGTGTGGTCTTATTTTACGTAGTCCTTCCTCACCAAAAATGAGCTCTCACTTTGTCTAGTCATCAATGAGCACAACATTCAACTAGGTACATACCCCTCATCATTTGTTTTTTTCCTTCTTTCTAAAAAGTTAATAATAGAGTTAAAAATAGTAGGATACATTCTGGCATGCCTGATGGGACCCCTTCTAGGTTCTTAGTTCCTTTTGGCATATATTTACACTAGTGAAAATTCATTTTCTTTCATTTCTATCATTTTTGAAATTCAAAACATAAAAAATTATTCTTTTCTTTGCATCTTCATCTTGCATCAGGTGCATTCTAGTTGTTTTATTTTCATCCAACAAAATCAAAGTCTTTTTCTTAGTTAAAATTGAGTGCATTCATGGTTTATACGCTTTATTTAGTTCACCTAGTTAATTAAAATCATTATGAATTAATCATAGCACACCTATGTTACACTACCAAACCACTTGCATAAAAATAAACATCAAAACTTACTTGAGACAAGGCCCATTGGGATTTCATCACCCTTTAGATCACATTACCCCACTAGCAATCCCACTTGGATTTCATCACCAACGGGAGGATCCACTCCATTCTCTGGTAAAGTATAAACTCTAGACAAATGGTATCTATTGGCTAAGTAGCCTAGCTTGAATTCAAGTTCATGAAGTGTGGGGAGCAAGCCCCCAGTACCAGGTCATGTACCCAGTCTAGCACAAATTTTCTTGAGCACTGAAATTTAACTCAAAACCATTCTTAGACATCTCTTCTAGTACCCAACTTGTAAGTCAATTTGCCCTTTCACACTCTTTACGGCATACGCCAAAATTGATTTAAAATGAATTCTAAGATTAATTGCACTTTTAGTTTGTATCTTGCTTGCTTTGAGCTTTTCTTTGTTTACTTATTGTTTAAGGTGAGAGGTTTGTTATCCATTTCTAATTTCTCACATGGTATTTACTCAATAACAACTTAAAAATCTAAACAACCAACCACCATCTTTCTCTTCATCCTCATCCATGGATTATACCTCGGATGTTCATATATCCCCCCATGCTTTGCACCACTATTCTCCTTCACCTACCAAGGCTCCAATGGTTCCTAAAGGTGATGCATATTTCACCACCTTTCTGGACAACAACCAAGTGGCTCTTCAACACTATCTTAATACCTTAGCCTATTGTGCTTAGATTACTTTAGTTCCTCCCATGGATCCACCTTATGGTATGCCACACCACCTCATGATTGGTGTTACATCAACCAAACCTTCGGTGAGCCAAGATTCAACTTCTACCATTGGCTCATCTACTACCACCACCCAGACACCTATTACCCCAACCAATACCTCTAACATTGGTTCAACTTCACCCCTTGTCACTTATGCCCCTTTTACCAATGCAGTGTCTTCCACACCCATTTCTACCATTCCTTCCAGCTTAGCTAATATACCAGTTTATTCCCCCTTTCATAACTTGGTACTATCCATACCAAAAACTCTTCCCCCCATTAGCACTAGGGAGACTACTCATCAATAACCCATAGGCACTTTAGCATTACCAACACAAACCATACCCCCATCAATCAACCTAAATGTACCCCTAAACCAATAATTATCAATTCTTTAACAAGTCCTCGTAGTACCCTATCAATATATTCCCAACCCATAAGG
Organism: Torreya grandis; assembly: GCA_037957365.1. Taxonomy (NCBI): domain Eukaryota; kingdom Viridiplantae; phylum Streptophyta; class Pinopsida; order Cupressales; family Taxaceae; genus Torreya; species Torreya grandis. The sequence continues at coordinate 142,998 of JARHVA010010636.1, read as the reverse complement.
ATATATTGTGCCTTTCACCCAACCCTCAATGCCTATCATTCTTGTTAGATCACCATCCCAACCTCAAATTACCATGTACTAATATGTGGCTACTTTTGTACCTCCTACCGCATATCAATTCATAGCTACAACCCAACCTCAATAAAACTTGCCACAAAATTATGTACCTACCCAACCCCAACTCGATTTGATTAGGATTATTATGGACAAGATGACCCATCTTAAGTCATCTATCTCTGGGTCCCATATCCTTTTATCCTATGACCAAATTTTCAATGAACCTATCAACCCATCTATTCCAATTCATGTTTATCCTCCTTAGTGGGAACTCCCTAAATTCTCTAAGCTTCAGGGTAAGGAGGATTCTCAGCAACATTTAAGGGTGTTTCACCATTTTTGTTACTTGATCACATATGATGACACTCTTTTTCTCTGATCCTTCCCTATATCTTTATCAGGGTCCACTTTGGATTGTTACAGTGCTCTTCTTAGGCACTATATCTTTTTTGTTCTCCCAACTCACCCAAATCTTCTTAGAACATTTTTGAATGAACATATCTAAGAAGGTCTTTGTAATCGACCTATATTCTATCAGGGAATTTGATGATGAATCAGTCATTGACTTCATTACACAATGGAGAGGTCTCATAAATCAACTATCCTTTTCACTACCCCAAACATAACTCGCTGATATTTTCTCTAGAGGATGCACCAAACCCATTACTCCCACCCTTCAAGTGCAAACATTCAGAACCTTTGATGAAGCATTCACTATGGCACAAAAACTTGAAATTTGGGCCATAGATGAAGGGAAATTGAAGCTACACAACCATAATTCTATCTTCAAACCCAATGATCCCTCTTCCACCAAGACAACCAACCCAATCCTAAAGCCAAAGATTTTGTAAACTCAGTTGTGTTGAAAGTTTATCCACCTCTATCCATTAACCAACCACATCAAACCACTCCTTCCAACCCTTCTTACCCACCAAACTGAAATCAAAATTGAGTTCCCCCTAAATAATTCACACCTATAGGAGAATCTTATGCCTCCATGTTGGATAAATTTCTTAAAGTTAATGTCATGCAACTCCCTCCTATTAAGCCAACCTAGTAATTTGACCCCTCTCACCCCATGCCTAGGTGGTATAATGAAAACAACCATTGTGCATTCCATCAGGTCATTGGACATGACATAAATTAATGTAATACATTTAAAATTTTGGTTCAAAACTTGATTGATAATGATGAATTGTCATTTAACAACCTTAATGCACCTCTTAACCATTCTCTCAATATTTTTTACAAGCCTTTCCCTAACCATACTCCACCTACCCAACATCATGACAACCAATTTGAACCATCTTCATCTCATGAGGCACACATTATCAACTTGATTTCTAATGAGCCTATGGTTGATGAGCCCCTTACTTCAATCACTCCTTCAGCCACTTCACCTATGGAAGAAGTGAGTTCACCTTTTATCCTTATAGGTACCCAAATAGAGGAATTAACAACCACCATCCCTTCACTTAATCAAACCATACCCATACCTACCCCTTCATTGATTAAAGCACCAAAGGAGGCACCCATTAATTTAACCACCTCTTCTTCAACCCCACCAATCAAAATAGTAGAACCATCTTCCATTCTATTGGACACCTAAACAAAAGAAGAAACCATGACCACACCTACACCCCCAATCAAAGAACCATCCATTCCCCTTTCGAAAACCACCCTACAAGCAAAGACTACCTCATCTACCCAATTAAAAATTTTGAACCATTCTAGCTCAAGTAAAGATGAAGGACACATTCCCTCTTCTTCACCCAAGGGCTTCATATTTGAAATAATTGATCAAGGAACCAAACCCATTTATAAGCCCTTTTCTAGGTTATTATAAAGTCTAAAATTTGCTTCACAACCTGACCTTGATAGAGCCATCTTCTGGCATCATCTTAGGCTCCCATACCAAAATAAAATTGAACCCTCTACCTCATTGGCATCCACCTTTAAACTTATTATTGCCCCTTCATCAGATGTCTCTTTCTCCCAAGCCACAGGAGAACCATATCACTCACCTTCACCCATGTCATCTCATAATTTTCTTGCCAGATCAACCAAAAATCTAGGAATCCTCCCTATGCCTAAAATTTCTCACCCACCTCTGAAGTTAGATTTAACTTCATCAAATCCACTAAAGAAACCATTGACCAAAACAATCAGAAAGGTGGAGTTGTATAAACCTCTACCCCCAACTTGACTTATGCCATTTCCTTCCCATTTACCATCTATTTTGGGACCTCGCCCTTCTACCATCCTGGTTACATATTATCTTCGATTAAACCAACCCCCTTTTTTATACCTACACTTCTACCCCCCAAACCAACAATTCCATCATTCTTAACTAATTTATCCACTTCCACCTTCCTCCTATTATCAATCCCTCATCATCTACCTCGAAACCATATACATCTAAACTAGTCATAAACAAGCCACCCCAAATCAAACCATCTACCAAGGTTATTCAACCACCTACCACTTTTAAATTCAAACCCACACCTAAGAAGGTTTTTATTTCTACAACCAGAACTTTAACACCTCCAAAATCTCTGAATGAATCTTATTCTACTTTTTTATAGAGGTTGTTGCAAACATCTTCTATTAAACTGCCACCCATTAAGTTGTCCACCCCATCTAATACCGAACCCTCCTGGTTCAATGACACTTTGATCTATGCATACCATAGGGCACCAAGACATGACATAGAGAACTGCAAAGCTCTCCAAGCTCTTATTCACTACCTATATGATAATGATGATATGTTATTGGATGAACCAATTTCACCCCCCTTACCAATCCAACTACCAACCCAACTTGCACTTGTTCCCCCACTTTCATCTAAAATTGAGGGGGAGGAACCAAAGCCACCACCTAGTCCAATAGGTCCTATTTTCCACACCATTCACATTATTACTTGATCTCAAGCTCAATAGAGAGGTAAGCGAAGAGCTAATGTGTCTATTTCATGGATGTATCCTTCTAACTCTGAACCTTCCAACCAATCCCCAAAAACAACATCTTCACTTATTTCATCACCAAGACCTAAAGTATTTATCTTAGGTATACCCTTCACTGACCCTTCTACATCCATTCAACATATAGTGTTGAAGCAACTTCACCAAGCATTAGTGAAGATGAGTCCTTATGATTTAATCAACACCTTGCATCATAACCATCAAGCAGTAATAGAGGCTCTACAATCCATAAAGGTACAACCAAATTACCCTCAACCTCTTACATCCTTCATTAGAGCCCTCCAACATTCTACCATCATCACCTTCCAAGATTTTGACATACCTCTAGCTCATTCCAAAAAATTTGATCCTCCTCTCTTTGTCACTACATACATCAATCACACCTGCATGAAAAGGGTGATGATTGATGGAGGATCTAGCATCAATATAATCTCTTCCCATGATTTTGATCAACTACATTTAACAAATAACATCATGACTGAAAGCACAGCGATTCTTCTCTCCATTAACGACACCAGGGCTGCTACCTTGGGGACTGTTATCCTTCATATATGCTTGGGACCTCACACCATTCCTAAACTATTTTATGTTGTATAGGGCAAGTTCCAATATAACATTCTACTTGGACACCCTTGGATCCAAGCCATGAGTTATATCCCCTCTACTTTACACCATTATGTTAAATTTGAACATGAAGGGCAAGTTATAACTATCAAGGTTGATCCCAATCCTTTTACATCTTACAACATGACCTACAATCCTAATGATATTCTTCTTCCCCATTCATCAACCTCATAATTAACCAACCCTAATAACATTTTTTTACTACCAACCACAACCCACGACACTTCCACCACTAATAGTGATGAAGCCTCAACTAATTCATCTATCTCTTCTTCCTAGATTCCTGTTGAGGATCCCTCAGTACAAATGTTCTAATGTCTCTCCCTTAGGGAGTATGGCCTTCTTGCCTTGGATGATTTCCCTACTCTATAAGAGTACATGAACCTCAAATATGACCTTTCTTATGACCCTAATCTAGGAACCATTATCCCTTTTAGTTTACCAAATAATCAAACAAACTTCATTTATGGGGGAATTGATCAACCACTTCTTGCCCCTACACTATTTCATATATCCAACCATTCACCTCTGACTTCTCCTATCTATACAAGCCAACATTTTCCAAGCTATATCTCCATTGTTGTTCTTAGAAAGGGTTTGGCCTTGGTCGTTATGAATAGGGACCCCATGCATTACCTATGGTCAAAACCTTAAAACCTCGTGAGTCTTTTAGCCTTGGGTACATCTCACTAGAGGATCCCTTTGACTCACCTCAATCCATCACCCCCATAAATGAGGACATCCCTTCACCATCAACCCAATCACCATCAAAATTTAAAGACCTTAACATCATCCCCCCTAAATTTTTTTTATCAACACTATTAGCCCAGGCCCTTTAATCTATCACAAGGGTTGTTAAACTAAGGTTCTTCCTCTCATCCATCTTGAGATGGTTGAAAAAAAATCTTCTACCATCAACATCATCCAACACCAAGATGATGAGTCCATTCTAGCCTACCTTAGTGTAGGGGATTCTTCTATTCACAAATCCCTTCCTCTTGAAAACCAAATAATGCTTAATGAATCCACCACTGATATTAATTTGGGAACTTAAGATAACCCCCACATCGTCAAGCTTAGCCAATCTTTGAACCTTAAGGAACAACAAAAATACCCATCTTTCCTTCAAGATCGTAGCATCGCATTCATGTGGTCTTATTAGGATATGCCTAGGAATGACCCTTCTATCACCCTTCACAACATCATTACCCATCTTGAAGCCAAGTTGGTTCGACAAAAGATTTATATGATGAATCCTCACATCACCCTTCCCATTAAAGAGGAACTTCAGTGTCTCTTATCCATTAACTTCATCCAACCCATTGACTATCCATAATGGGTCTCTAATATTGTTCCTATTATCAAACCCACTGGGGGACTTTGCCTTTATGTGGATTATCATGACCTTAACCTCACGTACCCAAAGGATGATTTTCCTTTGCCCAAGATTGACCAATTATTTGATCTTACTATATGCCATGAGATGTTATCTCTCATGGATGGGTTGTTGAGATATAATCATATTATGATTACCCCCTCAGATCAACATAAAATTGCCTACATTACCCCTTAAGGAACTTTTTGCTATTGGGCCATGCCCTTTGGCTTAAAGAACATAGGAGAAACTTATCAATGATCCATAACCTATATCTTCCATGATCTCATCCATAAAATTATGGAAGATTATGTGGATGATCTCCTCGATAAATCTAAATACTGTAAGGATCATCTAGCTATTTTTGCAATTATCTTCGATTGACTAATCAAATTCCATGTCAGGCTCAATCCCAAGAAATGTATTTTTGGGGTTCTCTTTAGAAATATTTTTGGCTTTATCATCTCCGCTCATGAAATCAAAATTAACCCAGCCAAGGTCAAAGTAATCCTATAAATGCCTCCTCTAACAAACCTTAAACAACTTCATAGCCTATAGTGAAAGCTCCAGTCTATCTATCGCTTCATCTCTCAGCTATCAAATAAATGCCAAACATTTCACCATCTCCTTAATAAAGACACCTCCTTAAATGGAATAAAGGTTTTCAACAAGCCTCTGATTCACTCAAGGAGTACCTATTTTCTCCATCGATTCTCATCCCACCTAAGGATGACCAACCTTTCTACCTTTACATATCTACCACCAATCACTCTTTGGGGGCCATGCTCACTCATCGAGATGAACACAATAAAAATCAAGCTATCTATTACATCAGTCACACCCTCCTAGAGTATGAGACATGATACACCCATCTTAAAAAGCTGTGTCTCGCACTCATCTTTATCACCTCCAAACTCCATCACTACTTCCTTAATCATAAAACATATGTAATTACTAACATTGACCCACTTAAGTATATTCACTCTAAGCCATACTAAAATCAATGTATGGCTAAGTGGCTCATGCTCCTAGCTAAGTTTGATCTTGAGTTCCTTCAATAAAAATCCATTAAGGGGTAGGTCATTGTAGACCAATTGGTTGAGGCTCCCCTACTAGATAACCAACCCATTCCTCTTGCCTTTCAAGATGAATCTATTACAACTCTCTCTTAGGAATAATCCACCTACCAAATGACCATGTTTTTTACTAGATCTAAATGTTAATATGGTGGGGGTGCAAGCATAATTCTCAATCCCCTTCATGGAGAATCTATTCCACTTTCCTTTAAACTTGACTTTGAGTGTACCAATAACATAGTTGAATACAAAGCCTTAGTTATAGGTCTCCAAACCGCTCTCACCCTAAAAATCAAAACCATATCTATCTTTGGTGATTCCCAACTTGTGATCAACCAAGTCAATGGGTCTTATCAATGTAAAATGATGTTTTACAAAAATATAAGCTTCTAGTTCATGAACTCTTAACATCATTTAAACATTACCAGATCTAGTTGGTTCCTTGATCTATCAACAAATTTGCTGATATGATTACTTCCCTAACATCTTAAATTCCTTCTCAACCCCCTGCGTCCAAATTATTTATCACCATTCATCATTTCATCAAGCCTTCATATATCAGTTTAGAACTTCTTACCATTTGTAGCGTGGAGGCATCTCCTTTTGACATCTGGTATGACCAAACTTTCAAATACCTTAATCTCGACATCATGCCACCCAACCTCTCAAAAAATGCCTAAAAAGTTTTCATTTAGGGTACCTCTCATTATACCATACTAGGGGGAATCCTATACAAGTGTGGCTTTGATGGCCTTCTTCATTGTTATCTATATAGTCATGAGATTTCCCATGCTATTAAAAACCCCATGATGAGATCTGCAAGGGACATTTTAGTGGCCTCATTGTCACTAAAAAAATCTTATGTCTTGGCTATTATTGGCCTACCCTTAATCAGGATCATTGTGACTATGTAAATAAGTGTGTCAAGTGCCAACAACATGATAATCTACATCATGCACCTGCTCATAGACTTCAAGTATCCAAAGATTATTAGCCATTCTCACAATGGGGGCTTGATCAAATTGGAGAAATCAATCTACACTCATCTTAATGACATTAATTCATCATCACCACCATGAAATATTTCACCAAATGGGTGGAAGCCATTCCTCTTATCTTAACCAAAGGTAAGAAAATTATCAATTTCAGCAATCATCACATTATTTGTCATTTTGGTCTTCCCCACAAGATCATCACTGACAATGGTAAATCCTTCAAAAACAAGAAAGTCTAAACTCTTTGTGATGATGTTGGCATCAAGCTAAGCCATTCCTCACCTTATCATCCACACGCTAATGGACAAGTGGAAGTTTCTAATAAAACCCTCATCAAGATGCTAACCAAGGTTGTAAGTGATTCAAGTTGAGATTGACACGTGCACATCCCCTTCACTTTGTGGGCCTATCGCACTAGCATTCAAACCACAATAGGTGTTATGCTTTTCTCTCTAGTCTTCAAAGTAAATGTTGTCTTGCCTCTCAGAGTCTAGATTTCCTCTCTTTGCATATCTTTGTGAGACATCATGTTCAAGGATGATTATCATCAAGAGCACCTTGCATGCCTTGAGTTGATTGATGAACATCACCTCGCTACCCTTAATCATCATTACATATATCAAGAATAGATCACCTATGCTTACAACAAATGTCTAAAAGAATAGGAGTTTAATATCAAAGACCTCATCCTTAAATAAAACCAACACGTAATGAATATGGAGAAAAGAAAAAAGGGAAAATTTGCTTTCAATTGGCTTGGACCCTATATCATCACCCATAAGTATGGATCAAGAGCTTATTATTTGTCTTCTCTCGAAGGCAAACCAAAACCTTAGCCTCTCAATGCTTCACATCTACATCTTTTATACTGTTAAGAAAGATCTGATTAACCTTGTTTAACTTGAGCTTGTCCCTTGGTTTAAGAGACTTTCATCTCCCTTATACCCATACCCTATTCCTCTTGAGGACACTTGATTACAATAGAACCATGTGATTATCCATCATAATTTTAGCTTAATCCTAAGCATAGGAACCATGGCTCTACCCATGGCATGGTTCTCATGGATACTTTTAATCTATAATCAAATGAAATCCCATGGTCATTTATCTTTAAAATCACCTTCCATTACCTATCAATTGCCTTTTGTGCTAAAAGTCTTACCCCCATGAAGGTGGACCTCTAAGCATGAATAGGCTTGTCTATGTCTGAAGCTATCATTCAAAATAAAAAATAGGATGCTAAAAATTGTAGACCACTCTCGTGAAGGATCGATCTAATCTTAAAAAAGGAAAATCCCAAACTTGGACCACTCCCTTGAAGGATGGCTAAGTCAAAATTATCGAAAAAGAAATCATTTAAAGCTTCCTGTATCGATCAGCTTCAACCAAACAAAATAAAAAAGCAATCAAAAGCAAATTTATCCCAAAAAGGGGCCGCAATTGGCCCTCTCATAAATATTATTTGTAGACTTCCTACATCAATCAGTCTACACCTTATATCAAGACACGGACTTGTCTACTCTAGTTCTTGGGTCACTTATAGAAGGGGTAAGTCAACCCACATCAGTTTCCTACATTATCCATTTCCATTTACCTACCATCCACTTTCCTTTTGTACCCTCTATAAATCAAGGGACTATGAGCTCACTTGGCACATTGTGCTTATGATGGCATATTTTCACTAAAAATGTGCTAATACGAAGCATATGAGAGGCTTATCTTCATTGAGACAACTTCAGTTTAATAGGGTCCTTGCTAATGAACCCAATATGCCTTTTTTTATCCCCCTTATTTGGTTCATAAGGACGTTGTCTCTAATAACTCCTTTTCTCACATTTTGTTACCTAAACTTTATTTGTTTTTCATTATCTTGCCAACCTCACGACATCAAATTTGAACAACTTATCATGAAACATAACAATGAAACAATCACATTACACCAACCATTCTACTACATCAAATCCAAACATTACCTAAATTACCACATCTTATCCTCTCAACACATGAACATTGCCCATACATCAATGGTTGTCTATACACTAGCAACATCATTGTCATTAGATTTAGCCAAAACACAAACATTAATACATTTCATCACATGCCTAAGCTAAACATGCAAGGATACATATCACATTATCACAACAACCTCATAAGCATAACAAACCATAATAGATCATCCATAACATCAACAACACAACATCGCAAATGTTTAAATCATAATAAATTGACATCCATCTCATATAAATCTCCTATACCAATAATACATCTTAAAGTCTATAACCTCTCTCATATACATCTCACATATTTGGCATGTAAGCCAATATCAAAATCAAATATACATTAATCCACATAAAACAATCACATATCAACATCCATAAATAAACAATCATCATATCCATAATAACAATAACATCTAAAAATAAGAACATTAATCTATATAATATAATTGTCATGATATCCATAAACAATCATCATCTCCATAAAAGTTATACCATCTAAAACATCTAAATCACAATATCAACATCCATAAATAAATAAATCATTGTCGCATAATCGATAAACATATCAACACCATGACATCAATGAATATCTATACCCATATCTTGTAATCAAGATAAACATCTCATATAAATCATCTGAATCATATATATACATCAATACACATCCTATACATATCTCTCGATCATATACATCTCACATCATCGGCACACAGGTCACTATAAAATATTAGGTACATAACAAAATCCCAACATTTACATCAAGGTCCTAGGGCACCACTACCATTGGCCCCATTTACACCTACACCCCCATCTAGTGGAGGTCCCCTTGGGATATCATCTTGTCGACCCACCACTATTGCCCACTATCCTAGTGTCAAAAGCATTGGCCCACCTGCTAAGTTGACCTGATACTCACCCCACCTTGGCTCATTAGGGCATTGTGCTACTACAATGCCCTCGTAGTATCTCATCTCTTATATAGTAACTAAATATTGAGCCTATGGAATAAAATTGAGAGGTGCCATCACTACTCCACCTAGCCATCTCAATGAGTCTCTCTCCTGAGTAACCAAACCAAGCTTAACCCTCACCTGGTCCCTCTCTACTATAACTATAGTGATTTGCCCCTATAAAATGGATACTTGACCCTACAAGGTAGTGACCTATGCTTGAACCTAATCTCTCTTAATAGTAACTCCTCTTAGATGACCCTAAAAAGTGGTAATCTACCCCTGTAATGTGGCAATCTGGGCCTAAGCCACTGCTAGTGTCGCTGTTGTCTATGGGTCACCCTATATTAGTCCCCCTACTAGATCAATGTCCATGGGAACATGGCCTCCATCACCCCAACCAAAATTAGCTACAACATATGTCCCTGATACTATGTTGGATAATATGTGGTGATGCCTTCATCATATCTCACTCTATTAGGTAACTCCTCGTGGTCTAACTCCTCTTCCTATGGCTATGGATGTAGCAATAGAAACTCTGCCTCCTCTTTCTTGTACCATGGAAAATCAAGTGGAATACCCTACATGAGTTTAAACTATCACCGTACTCTCTCCAATGGGATGAGCTCTATCTCACCATCCCATTTTCCATATACCCACCTCTAACTCTATAGTGAATATGTATGGTACATATATCTAACCCACATAGGTCAAGTCTTATACAACCTCCATAATATATAACCTAATGCTAAACTCTCCAGGGCACCTCAAAACCACTCGATGTCCCTCGTATTATCGCCAGCCCCTATCATTACACCATCCCTCCTCTAGTGAAAGAATCTAACTCTATAATCTGTTGATAAGTAACCCTCCAATGGTAAAACAAATGGTCTCAACCCCTGTATATGCTCATACACCTAGCAATGGAGTATGAATCTAACATTAATACCATAGTGTCTATGCATTTTGAACCCTCATAACTCTCTATAAATCTACACCAATAAAACTTATGCCCATCCAAAGACTATCCTCCCAAATACTAACTCCATAAGTACCCATAGCAATACATAGGGAAATCTCCTTCCAACTAAATTTGGCAAAGCATAATAGGTCATGACCAACTACATCATTATCAACAAAAGCCTCTCTCCTTGGGCCCTTTGATATAATATCTTGATGTTGAACCCACCTGAGTGGAACTGTGCATGCACACAGTCCCCCCATACAACATATCCATGTAATAATCAGTCTCCTCACTCTTTATATGATAGATCGGATCCCCTCAGATAGGTAGTCAGGTAATGCTATGCACATCCTCCAGTAGGATGCTCATCTCTCTGATCGGCAACTAGAATGTGTTTGTTAGTTGTTAGTGTATACACAGTAGCTCTGATACCAATTTTTAGGATCCTCCATAGAGTACAATTGATTACCTTTGTATAAGCAACTAAACACGAAATTAAACCAAAAGTAATAAGTAACTAGAAATTAGAAACAACAAGGAATAGGAGATATGAGAAACAATACAATCTATATTAAACTCTTCCAGAAGGAAATACAATGAAGAAATCTCTCCTTCCCACACCTCTTGGGTGTACAGTAATTCTCCCTCAAGAGTTCTCTCTCTCTTAATCAATTACAACCAACTCAACTATTGAGTTGCACCTCCAATAGATCTTCTTGATCTTGCACCTTGCAGATCTAACTGATCTTGCTCACCTCTTGTGTTGCAGATCTTCTTGATCTTGCTACCCCATAGATCAACTGATCTTGCACACACCTTGGCACACTTGCAGATCTCCTTGATCTTGCTACCCCACAGATCAACTAATCTTGCTCTTCAGCACAAATTACAATACAGCCCCATGGGTCTCTTAAATAAAACCCAAAACAAACAATAATTAGAAACATGGACTCAAGACTAAAATTAGTCTTTACATGCAAACTAACTATTCTCCTAAAATTAGAAATGATGTCTAATTCTAGAAACGCACAGGTGACCGATGTCGGTTCCTATCTGACCGATGCTAGCCAACCATAACCGATGCCGATTACTATGTAGCTGAAGATAACTGATGTCAGTCAACCCCTCACTGATGTTGGTTGGCTCTTATCATTGTTGATTAATGTGTAACCCAATAACCTCCACATTTGCACATTCAGTGAAGCTTTTTGCTCCATAACTCAATAATCTCCCACTTGAAAATAAATAGTTGCACCTATACCTGTACAGCAACATCTTCTAATTTGTTTTTGGCTTGTATCTCTATCTTCAAGTTCAATCTTGAAGATCAACAAAAGTTGAATGAAGATTCAACTTCTCCTTTGTTATCGACTTTGTTAACATATCTGTAGGGTTCTTATCCGTATGGATCTTTTTTAGCTTCAACTATCCATCCTCCAATACATGTCTAATAAAGTGGTACCTAAGATGTATATGTTTGGTTCTTGAATAAAAGGCTGAATCCTTTGCCAAATGAATTGCTCTTTGACTATCACTGTATAATCTACAACTCTCTTGCTCCTTTTCCAACTCTTCCATGAACTGAGTCATCCATATCATTTCCTTGCTGGCCTCTGTGACTACAATGTATTCTACCTCTGTAGTAGATAAGGCAATAACCTTCTGCAACTTTGAAATCTAGCTAACTGCCATTCCACCAACAGTGAACACATATCCTGTGGTGCTTCTCTTGCCATCCAAGTCACCTGCAATATCCAAATCTACATACCCATGTAGAGAAGTGTTTGACCCTGCATAGCATAAATGCCTACTCTTGGTCCCTCTCAGATATCTGAGAATCCACTGAATTGCTTTCCAGTGCTTCTTTCTTGGATTGGCCATAAACTTGCTGACAACTCCCACTGCTTGGGCAATATCTGGTCTAGGTGTGCTAACCGGTTTTGCATCCTAAAAATTGAACCTCTCCAACACCAACCTGGCCATATGTCTCGCATGTCCATTCTCTCCTTCCTTTAACCTGTGAACCCATTCATTTTTCAATGCTTTCTTTTTGGCTGGCAACTCTACCAAATCTCACGTTTCATTCTCTTCCAAGGAATCAATTTCCTCATTCATGCCATGCTCCCACTGTTTCTTGGATTTTACATGCATTGCCTCTTCAAAACTTCTTGGTTTTCCACCATCAGTAAGCAACAAGTAGTATAAAGAAGGGAAATAATGAATTGGAGGTTTACATACCCTTTCAAACCTCCTCATGGGCGTTTGAGACTCATTGATAGTTTGTTGTCTGCCCAAATTTCATTTTGATAGTGACCGATCTCGGTCATCTCTGGCTGATCTCAGTCTACACCTGATCGATGTTGATTCCACCTGACATCTTTGACTGACATCAGTTTCCACCTTCCTGACATCACCGACTTCAGTCTTCACCTGACCGACGTCAGTTCTTGCTTGATCAACATTGATCTATGCCTGACCGACATCAGTGTCTATGTTTTCTTGTGCGTAATGATTTTTACCCATGAGCTCATTTTAGATCATAACCTTGTCTAAATCAACATTGTCCTACTCAGAATTATTCAACCTCTTGAGTTGATCACTATCCATCACCTTCTCTTTGAAAACCAAGGCTTTCCATTTCTTATATGTGTCAAAAACATCAGATTTCCTCTTTATGCAATAAACCCATACCTTTCTTGTAGCATAACACTATGATCCTCCAATAGAAGCTACTTGAGCTGGTCCCCACACATCTGCATGAACAAGTTCTAACTTGTGCTTCTTCTTTGTTGACCTAGTTTTGAGAAACCTCACATTCTTTTGTTTCCCAAAAATATAATGCTTACAAAAATCTTGATCTATGATTTTCAAATTTGAAAGCTTATCTTTTGACTTAAGAACATCTATTCCCTTCTCACTCATGTGACCAAGCCTACAGTGCCAAATCTTTGTATCTACATATGAAGTAGATAAAATAAAAGGAGAATCAGTAATACAAGTAGATAGATAAAGTGTGCCTACTTTCTTACCTCTTGCTAATACAAGTGCACCCTTGAAAACTTTCCAAGATTCAGCTGTGAGAGTTACTGTGCAACCCTCATCACCCAACTTTCTTGTGGAAATCAGATTCTACTTCAAGATGGGTACATGGATGACATCCTTCAACACCCATGTGTTGCCATTCTACAATTTCAGCTGCACTTTTCTTTTGCCAACAATTTACAAGGCTCACCATCCCCTAAATAAACTTTTCCAAAGTCTCCATGGACATAATCATGGAAAAATTCTCTATTTGGGGTTGCATGGAAAGAGGCACCAAAATCTAAAACCCAAGATTCTACTTTATCCAAGGAAAATACAAGAGCATCCTGTGCAACAATACCTGCAACATTTGCTTCTTTATTTCCTTCATGTTGATCTTCTACCAACCAACAATCTTTTTTGGCATGCCCTTTCTTTTCACAATTTCAGCAGGTTATTCTTCTATTTCTGGATTTGGATCTACTACCTATCTTTGACCTTGATTTCCCTTGCTTGATCTTCTTGTTGGGTGAATATTTTGTCATCAACTAACTGATGACAAAATGGGTATATCAACCACAGCATAGGGAGATTTACGCCATGAAATGTGTGGATTTACCAGATCTGGACAAGATAAATCTCTCATCTCATCAAGGGGAGGTTCCCTATGAATATTTATATGCTATATGTATATATAATTAAGTAGAAAATAATACTCTGGGTGGTATAACAGCATCCACCTTTTTTTTCAGAGGTGATGTCCAAGGAACAAGAAAGAGAAATCCTAGTCATTGGCCAACAACATTCCTCTTTTTTTAGGAATGGTATCTAGCGTAGAGTATAAAATCACTTGAAGTATGTAATAAAGTGCACAAGGAAACTTGCGTAAGCACAAAGTCTTCCATCGCCTCCTTCATCGTTTCAGAATATGCATAACCGTAGAGTGAAATGAAGCATAAAGTCTTCGCCTAAAACTACAAAGGATAAAAGGATCACAAAGATAAAAGTAGTTCAAAGTCTCTCTTCTATCTTTTAGAAACATCCTCAGATAATGTCAACACACACACTTTGCTTATTAAATCAAACAAATAAGAGATTATTAAGAAAGAGGACATAAGAACTATTTCCTAAATAACGTAGATAACTTCAACACAAAGTCTGAAATAAACCTACTTCTCATTCATTTAACAAAATACGATTTACAAGTTGAGCACAAAGTCTCAAAAAGTGTTTCAATTTCGATAGAGTTTTTGCTCTCAATGATTAGAGATATATTTACAAAAGAGGTCTCCACTATATATAGGGAGAAACTTTCAAAATTAGAAAATATTAAAATATAAAAATATCTTAGTCAAAGATGACTCATCTTTGACTTTGAGATATTTTTCCAAATTTTTTACATGTAATTACACATTACAAAATTGCATGCACTTTTACATAACAAAAGTGCATGAGAAGAAGAAGAGAGAAGGAATGCATGGGTAGCAAAAATTGTCGCCCTTGCATATTGGAGAAGTTCTTGTGCATAGGCGATAAAAATTGTTGCCTATGCACATTAGAGAAAAAGTGTGTCAGCGGCAAAAATTGTCGCCGACACATGTTGAAGAAGAGCGTACAAGGGCGGCAAAAATCGCCGCTCTTACACCTAGATGAGAGAAAACAGGAATGCATGGGCGGCAAAAATTGTCGCTCCTGCATAGAAGAGACCAAAAGATGCAAGGGTGGCTAAAAATACCACTCTTGCATGTTGGGTGCAAACACCTGTCACATTCTACTATCTTTTTCCATTAGGCACTTTTTCGCAGGCTTTTCTCTTCAGTCAGACTTTTCTTTTGTTTTCTGCTTTTGTCTTTTCCAGCTTTGTCTCTTCCTGCTGTGATTTGAGCTATCAAGCTATCTTTCCAACCAGTCGCTTGGTTCTTCTTTTAAGTTCTGCACTCTATTTGAGTTTCCATGGATTTTCCTTTACTTTAAAATATGACATCTAAGGGGCCGTCAATGGTCGCCAGCTGCTTAAATAAAGTGGATGAACCAAACGTTGAACCTGTTGTTGATGCTTGCCGATGGAAATTTCTATTTGAACCAAGGTGATAAACCAATTTCAAAAATAACCAATTGTTAGAAGCTTGTTCTTTTGACTGATCTCACCTATAGAAGCTTTTTAACCTATTGAACCTACTAACTTCAAGCATGTTGAGTCCACATAAACATCTCTGTAGAGTCTATAGTTTTCTCTAACCTTGAAAGAGTCCATAGATTTTTGAGAAGCTTGAAAAATGAGGAATTTAAATGCCCAGGACAAATTTTGAAAAGGGAAGAGACAATTTTGATCTGTAGGTTGTCCAAAAAATGAGTGGCATTTTTCAGAGACAACAGCTGGCTCCAGTTGGGGAACTTCCTTCTATTGCAAAAATCGATTGAAGGGAGTAGAATCCAGAATCTCCAGTGCCTTGAAGTGTGCCATTGGGCTACGGAGTCATTCTACCCAAAAAGAAAGGCTCCAAAAATGAAAACGAAATGAATAAAACAAAGCAAAAGACTATACAAATATACATATGTATAGGGGGACTCATCTGATACTTCAAGAATTGAAGTACTTCAGACGCTACTCCTCGAGAGGCAGTGACAATGGCGTTCTATCCTGATAAACTAGCAAGAGGCCATTTTCTCCCCAGAATTGATGATGTGTGAATGGAACTCTCCACCAGGAAACCAATTTCATGTGCCTTACCTTTTATTTTCTCCTCTTGCCCCACAGCAAGACTTGTCTTTTGATCCGAAAACCATGAATCTTTGTTTTCTTGGTGAAGAGTTCTTTTCCCTAATCATGACGCATAGTAGCATGGTCAGCTACCATAATTGGTTGCTCTTCTAGTTCCATCCAGCACTTGATTTGATTGTCCTCATTTAACACCCACCATTAATTGGCACTATCAGGCCCACTTGTCTTTATTTCATCTAAACCAATTTTTTGGTTGGCATTCTCAAGGGTTTTAACAGGCTCTTCATGAACCTCTTCTATGATCAGAAAATAATTACCCCTGCTAGAGGACTCAAACAAAATTTGATCTGCAAGGGCTGACATTTGGGTGACCACGTACTTTGCCTCTCTCTCAAGAAGCAACCTTTGCATCACGCCTTTCACAGGGATTCTTTCTTGGGACAAGTTCATGCTCAATTCTCCTCTGACATCCTTGCAAAAGTTCCATCCAAGCAAAATGCCATATGAGGCTGGAATGTCAGCTACCAAAATTGTCATCTTGATCCTCTTGTCAGAGAATGCTGCAAATGCAAATTAGGCATCTTTGATCTGACCAAGGAGTGGGACTTGCTTGTTTTCCATGGAGAAGCATCTCCCAAATGTTTTAGTCAATATGAGACCAAGAGATTTTGCCACTTTAACAGGCATGACATTTTTAGATGCACTAAAATCGATGATGCAATTGCTCAGCTTGTGATCATTTATTAACAGGGAAATATACAAAGGTTTTATTTTCTCGGGAGCAACTGGAAGAGTCACGACAAGATTATTCTAGGTGGATACATTCTTTAGGGGATCATGAGCTACCCTCAGAATTTCTTGTCCTACAGGGATAGCTATACCTTTCACACATTTCAGTAACTTGTCCAACTGTTTAGGATGGGCTTGTAGAAATTCAAATTCAGACATTTGAATTTGTCTTTTTGACATGCTCAATTATGTCAAATGTCTAAATTTGACTAGGCATAGAGGATGGGAGTTTACTCTTTTGGTTTTTGGGAAGGGGAGGGCTAGTTTGCAAAGTTGAAGTAGAGGGTGTAGAGATGCTTGGGGTACATACCTTTTCAACAGTCACTGGGTCCTTTGGTTGGAAGGGCAGAGTGGTTCCCCACTTGGCAATTGAAACTGTTGGCTGAGGTTTCTCCTCTATCTTCTCTTTATTAGCTTGTCAAACTGACTGATTGTGGGATTGAGTGAATATGGCATATGATCCCTCAGCTGCATTCCCCTCGCTTTTAGGTTCATCCTGATAATTTAGGTAACCAATGATGGAGTTGCCAACTAATTCTTCTTCTTCCTCAATGAAGAGATTAACATCATTTTTTGGCTCAGTCTTAGGTTGGAAAGGGGAAGCATGCTCCGTTTCCAAATATCCAACTACTAAGTTAGTTCAAGGGGCTTTAAGGGTGAGATTCCTCTGTGGGAGAGGAAGACGATTGGGCTGCCATCGATCCCTAGCAACATTGCCTTGGTATCCCTGATTGGGGAATGTCCTCCTTGGGGCATCTTGGTATACTAGAGAGGATGACATTCCTTGTGCCATTTGTCTCTTCAAATCTATCAATTCATTTGTCAATTTTTGCACCATAGGATCTGTAGTGCCTGTAGAAGAGCTTTCAGTAGATGAAGAGAATCTATTTTTACTTGGGTCTTTTCTTATCTTACCTGTCAGGATAAGATCATCCTCAATCTCAGTGGCCAAATTTTGAGCCAATGTGAGATCCATAGAGCCAACTCGCCTCAACTAAAAACTTACTTTAGGAAGCTATGAGTTGATAGAAAAGCACTTAAGATTCTCTGGCATGGGCTGAGCGACAGTTGGAATCCGGTTCCTTAACTTGTTGAATTTGGCTATGAAATCCCTCATGGGTTCCTGGGATTCCTTTTTCATCTATGTAAGCTGAGCTAACAAGGTGTGTGCATCTTCAACAGGTTTAAATCTTGCTTCAAATTTAGCTTTGAGCGTGTCCCAGTCAATCATTGACCTGACCTGTAGGTGGTAGAACCAGTCTGCAGCAGCACCTTGCAGAGTTTCTACAAACAGCCTAACTGTTATATCTTCAAATTCCATGCCGATTATGTTGCATGCTATAGAGAAGGAAACAATGTGTTCATCAGGGTGAACTTTCTCATCACCAACGAATTTGAGAAAGTTTTTCTTTGAGCTGCGTGGAAGCTCATGTAGAGGTGGAGTAAGGTTGAGTGGTCCAAATGAGTTACCCCAGGGCCCTGAGCTGCCATGATTGGATTATGGAAAGTGGGGATAACAAATCTTGGTGGGGTGTTTATAGGTAGGGCACTATTAACAACAGGAAAAGAAGCTCTACCTTGTGTTGGTGACTCGATCAGGTCAAGAGGAAGACTCCTAGATCGTTGGAGGAAAGGCAATGGACGAAACAGATCAAAATTGCTCTGTTACACCAACTCAAACACGGGGTCAAAAACACCCTTAGATCTCTGGCTTCTTGTGTAGCATGGAGTTACCAGATTTCAAATGAAAAAGGGACTGAAACTGCTTCAAGTTGAAGCTTGAGGCTTCAAAATGCACATTCTTCCCAGCAGCTCTGGTTTTGCAGACCAGATAATATAACGGAGATGGTAAGGCTATAATGATAATGGGTAAGACATGGAACGGAGTTTCCAGACTATGTAATGGATAAGGGTAGGGATTGCTTCAATCTGAAACTTGAGGTTTCAGACTAAACATTTGATTCCCCAGCGAAGTCACCAAAAAATTGTTGGGTGAATATTTTGTCATCAACTAACTGATGACAAAATGGGTATATCAACCATAGCATAGGGAGATTTATGCCATGAAATGTGTGGGTTTACCAGATCTGGATGAGGTAAATCTCTCCTCTCATCAAGGGGAGGTTCTCTATGAATATTTATATGCTATATATATATAATTAAGCAGAAAATAATACTCAGGGTGGTATAACAGCATCCACCTCTCTTTTTTTAGAGGTGATGTCCAAGGAACAAGAGAGAGAAATCTTGGTCATTGGCCAACAACATTCCTCTTTTTTTAGAAATGGTATCCAGCATAGAGCAAAAAATCACCTGAAGTATGTAACAAAGTGCAAAAGGAAACCTACATAAGCACAAAGTCTTTTATCGCCTCCTTCACCGCTTCAAAATATGCGTAACCATAGAGTGAAATGAAGCACAAAGTCTTCGCTTGAAACTACAAAGGATAAAAGGATCACAAAGATAAAAGTAGCTCAAAGTCTCTCTTCTATCTTTTAGAAAGATCCTCAGATAATGTCAACACACACACTTTGCTTATTAAATCAAATAAATAAGAGATTATCAAGAAAGAGGACATAAGTGTCAGGGACCTAGAACAACAAACATGTTCAGATACCACTTTATTGGGGGATCACAAGAACAACACCTGTTCTGATCCCACTTTGTTAGGATCTTGCTCCTCAGAAAGAGCACAGTATGATTACCAAATATAAGAAATTATAAATGCGAAAATAACCAGAAACACAAGTAGCTAGAATTCACCAATAGCACAGAATATGAGAGACAATACACTATCTTGTATTAACACTTTACAAAAAAGAATACAACAAAGAGCCGCCACACTCTTTCACCTTACAGAGGTTTGCCACACCTCAAGTGTACAGTAATTCTTCTCACACACACTCTCCTACACAAAAAATGATCCCAACAACCAACTCACAAATAGAATTGGTGTTCACCTCTCCAACTAGTCAGTAATAACCCTGCCAGTTCACCAAGCACTCAATAGTACTTCAAGTTGATCTCCCATGAACCTGCAACCTACAATTCAACAGACCATACTCACACATGTAGATCTCTATGAGCTTACAACAACCTGCAACTCAATGATCTTACACTTAGAAGGAACTTCCTTGCCTTCCTTATCTTATTCCTTAATTACAATACATGCCAATGGGTCTATAAATAGATCCCTAACTTAAACAATAACTTAGACTCTTAATTTAGACAAATATCCTCACAGCCAAAGACTCTAACTGGCCTTTACATGCAAACACTTCGTTCACTTAACTAACTGTCCATGTAACGAGCAGTTCTAGAACACACAGGCGACCGACGCCGATCCCTGCTAGTCTGGTTCTGCTGACATCAGTCGACTCCCTGTCGTCGCCGATGGCCTTCTGCACTGGTCATGACCGACGTCGGTCCTGATGCTAACGTCGGTGCTCCTGGATCTCAACAACCTTCTATTCCTTCAGTTTGCAAAGAGTTGAAGCTTTTAGCTCCACAACTCAACAATCTCTCACTTGGAGATAAATAGCTGCAACCTGTACCTATACTTGTACTCAATCTAGTTTGTTCCCTTGGCTTTGTATCCCTCCTCAAGATCACTTTTGAAGACCAACCACCACAGACCTATAGTGCAAAACCTATCATCCAAATCACCTGCCACATCCACATCTATAAACCATGTAGAAAATAACCTGAACCTGCATAGCATGTGCACCTACTGTTAGTCCCTGTAAGAATCCATTGAACTGTCCTCCAATGGTTCTCTCTCGGATTGGCTCCAGCTTGTGACAACTCCCACTGCTTGGGAAAACTCAGGTTTAGTACATACCATGCACTCAACCTCATTATGTGAATCAAGACACCTGTTCTAAGAACTGTCCTACCATCGGCGTGCTAACCAGTTTTACACAATCATCCTGAAACAAAGTCAACATATGACCTACCATGTCTCTAGAAGACACTCATGCCAAAGAATCTTGCTGCTCCCAGTTTCTCCATGACAAACACCTGAACTAGCTTTACCTTTAGTTCAACAATACCTTGTATATTTGACCCTGCAATAAGCACATCATATAGTAATAGGATAATGTAGCTAATATTATCTAATCTGATAAAGAGAAACACAATGATCAAACCTCCATTGCCCTGCAACTAATACAAGACCATATATCTTGATCTTTCATCTCACGTATCCATTTCCACTCTTCTTTATCCTCAACATCCATTCGTCTCTCAGTGCTTACTTCCAGTTGGCAACTCTACCCAAAACACCTGTTTGGTTCTCCTCGAAGGAATCACATCCTTATCCATGCCTAGCTCCTATTGTTTCTTGGATCTACCTATTTTGCTTCTTCAATAACTTCCTGGTCCTATGCCATAAGTGAGCAACAAGTAGTGTAAAGAAGGGAAATGACGAATTTAAGAACTTACTCACACCTTCAGTCCTCCATATGGGTGCTTGATACTCCTTGACAGCTTGTTGTCCACCCAAAATTCATCTCAGTAATCGATGCCGATCACATCTCAGTCTGCACCCGATCGATGTCGGTTCCCTGCAACTGCCTCCTTGCCGACATCAGTTTCCCCTGGCTGACGCCGATCTTTATCTGCCCTGAGTCACCGACGTCAGTCTGCACATAGCCGACGTCGGTCCCTGTTTAAACACCGACACCGATTTTCCTGTCGACATTGGTCTCTGTGTTTTTCTTGTGAGACCTAACTTTTTCCCACGAGCTCCTTTTGGATCAAATCCTTGTCCAAATCACCCTTGCTCTACTCAGAATTCTTCTACATCTTGTGCTGAACTCTGTCTGTCACCTTCTCCTTGAAAACCAAAGCTTTCATGTTCTTGTCACTAACATCGAATTCCTCAAGAAACGTTACCTTCTTCTTCTGCATATAGAAACCATGATCCATACCTTCCAAATCTGAAAGCATGTCTTTTGACTCAAGAACAAGCATCTCCTTCTTATCTATGTGACCAAGCCTATCAAGGCACATCTCTGAATCTACAGCTAAAGTAGATAACCCAAAAAGAGAATCAGTAGTACAAGTAGATAGATAAAGCGTACCTACTTTCTTACCTCTAGCTACAACAAGTGTACCCTTGGTAACTTTCCAAGAGTCCGCTGTGAGAGTTACTGTGCAACCCTCATCACCCAAACTTCTAACAGAAATCAAATTCTGCTCCAAAACTAGGACATGCATGACCTCCTTTAACACCCATGTGTTATTTGTCTAAAATTTTAGCTTCACTTTCCCTTTGCCAACAATCTGACAAGGCTTACCATCCCCTACATAAATTTCTCCAAAATCTCCCTGGACATACTCATGAAAAAATTCCCTATGTGGGGATGCATGAAAAGAGGCACCAGAATCTAAAACCCAAGATTCTACTTTATCCAAAGAACATACCAGAGCATCCCGTGCAGCGTAATCTGCAACATTTGTTTCTTCTTCATGTTCTTCATGCTGATCTGTACCTGATCTATAATCTCTCTTTAAGTGCCCTTGCTTTCCACACTTCCAGCAGGTTATTCTGCCATACCTGGACTTGGATCTTCTACCTATCTTGGACCTTGATCTCCCATGCTCTATCTTTTCTCTTTGCCTTCCTTTGCCTTTAACACTCAAAGCATATACTGATGATTCACCTGTGTTATTCTTGCGTATCTCTTCACTCAAGATCACACTCACAACATCATCTACTTTTAAGACTTTTGAAGGAGACACAGTATTAGAAACTGCTATTACCAAACCTTCCCAATTTTCAGGTAATGAACACAAGATTAAGAGAGCTCTAATTTCATCATCAAATACAATATTCACTGAACTTAATTGGTTTACTAAACCATGGAAATCACTAAGATGGCTATGAACAAATTCACCTTCCAACATTTGCAAATTAAATAAATGCTTCATAAGAAATACCTTATTAGAAGCTGAGGGTTTTTCATATAAATTTGCCAAAGATTCCATCAACTCCACCGTTGTCTTACATTGTGATAAGCTGGAAATCACAAAAGATGCAAGACTCAATCTAATAGATCCCAGAGCCTTTCGATCAAGAACCTCCCATTCTTCATCTTTCATATCCGAGGGTTTGCAGTTAACCCCTCCCAACGGTAAGTACAAATATTTTTGATACAGATAATCCTCAATCTGCATCTTCCACAATTGGTAGTTCTTGCCATTAAACTTTTCCATCCGTAGCTTACTGTCTTCTGTCATTGCTCAACTCCCACTCAAACAGAAACCCTGTGAGTAACCTGTAATCAAAACACACTAACCAGATCTAATCCAATCTGTTAGTATCCCAACCAACAGCTTTGATACCACTTGTCAGGCACCTAAAACAACAAACATGTTCAGATACCACTTTATTGGGGGATCACAAGAACAACACCTGTTCTGATCCCACTTTGTTAGGATCTTGTTCCTCAGAAAGAGCACAGTATGATTACCAAATATAAGCAATTATAAATGCGAAAATAACCAGAAACACAAGTAGCTAGAATTCACCAATAGCAAAGAATATGAGAGACAATACACTATCTTGTATTAACACTTTACAGAAAAGAATACAACAAAGAGCCGCCACACTCTTTCACCTTACAGAGGTTTGCCACACCTCAAGTGTACAGTAATTCTTCTCACACACACTCTCTTACACAAAAAATGGTTCCAACAACCAACTCACAAATAGAATTGGTGTTCACCTCTCCAACTAGTCAGTAATAACCCTGCCAGTTCACCAAGCACTCAATAGTACTTCAAGTTGATCTCCCATGAACCTGCAACCTGCAATTCAACAGACCATACTCACACATGTAGATCTCTATGAGCTTGCAACAACCTGCAACTCAATGATCTTACACTTAGAAGGAACTTCCTTGCCTTCTTTATCTTATTCCTTAATTACAATACATGCCA
This sequence comes from Torreya grandis, assembly GCA_037957365.1. Lineage (NCBI taxonomy): Eukaryota > Viridiplantae > Streptophyta > Pinopsida > Cupressales > Taxaceae > Torreya > Torreya grandis. Next base: position 118,499 of record JARHVA010010636.1, on the reverse strand, counting down.
ATGGGTCTATAAATAGATCCCTAACTTAAACAATAACTTAGACTCTTAATTTAGATAAATATCCTCGCAGCCAAAGACTCTAACTGGCCTTTACATGCAAACACTTCATTAACTTAACTAATTGTCCATGTAACAAGAAATTTTGGAACACACAGGTGACTGACACCGGTCCCTGCTAGTCTGGTTCTGCCGACATCGGCTGACTCCCTGCCATCGTCGGTGGCCTTCTACACTGGTCACGACCGATGTCGGTCCTGATGCCGACGCCGGTGCTCCTGGATCTCAGCAACCTTCTGTTCTTTTAGTTTGCAAAGAGCTGAAGCTTTTAGCTCCACAACTCAACAATAAGAACTATTTCCTAAATAATGCAGATAACTTCAACACAAAGTCTGAAATAAACCTGCTTTTCATTCATTCAACAAAATATGATTTACAAGTTGAGCACAAAGTCTCAAAAAGTGTTTTAATTTTGGCAGAGTTTTTGCTCTCAATTATTAGAGATATATTTACAAAAGAGGTCTCCACTATATATAGAGAGAAACTTTCAAAATTAGAAAATATTAAAATATAAAAATATCTTAGTCAAAGATGACTCATCTGTGACTTTGAGATATTTTTCCAAATTTGTTACATGTAATTACACATTACAAAATTGCATGCACTTTTACATGACAAAAGTGCATGAAAAGAAGAAGAGAGAAGGAATGCATGGGCAGCAAAAATTGTCACCCTTGCATATTGGAGAAGTTATTGTGCATAGGCGGCAAAAATTGCCACCTGTGCACGTTAGGGAGAAAGTGTGTTGGCGGCAAAAATTGTCGCTAATGAATGTTGAAGAAGAACATGCAAGGGCGGCAAAAATTGTTGCTCTTACACCTAAATGAGAGGAAACGAGGATGCCTGGGCGGCAAAAATTGCCGCTCCTACATAAAAGAGACCAAAAGATGCAAGGGCAGCCAAAAATGCCACTCTTACATGTTGGGTGTAAACACTTGTCATGTTCTACTGTCTTTTTCCATTGGGTACTTTTTCGCAGGATTTTCTCTTCAGTTGGGCTTTTTCTTTGCTTTTTGTTTTTGTATTTTTCAGCTTTGTCTCTTCCTGCTACGATTTGAGCTATCGGGCTATCTTTCCAACTAGTCACGTGGTTCTTCTTTTAAGTTCTACACTCTATTTGAGTTTCCACAGATTTTCCTTTACTTTAAAATCTGACATCTAAGGGGCCGTCAATGGTCACCAACTGCTTAAATAAATCGAATGAACCAAATGTTGAACCTGTTGCTGATGCTTGTCGATGGAAATTTCTGTTTGAACCAAAGCGATAAACCAATTTCAAAAATAACCAATTGTTAGAAGCTTGTTTTTTGACTAATCTCACCTGTAAAAGCTTTTTAACCTGTTGAACCTGCTAACTTCAAGCATGTTGAGTCCATAGAAACATATCTATAGAGTCTGTAGTTTTCTCTAACCTTGAAAGAGTCCGTAGATTTTTGAGAAGCTTAAAAAACGAGGAATTTAAATGCCCATGACAAATTTTGAAAAGGGAAGAGACAATTTTGATCTGTAGGTTGTCCCAAAAATGAGTGGCATTTTTTGGGGACAACACTTCTCTCTTTTCTTTCCCCTGCTTTCAACACTTAAAGCATTTCTTGATGTTTCCCCTGTGCTTTTCCTACGAATTTCTTCATTCAAGATTACACTAACAACATCATCAACTTTCAAGATATTTGAAGCAGACGCAATATTACTAACTACCATTACCAAACTATTCCAACTTTCAGGTAAAGAGCATAAGATTAAGAGAGCCTTAATTTCATCATCAAAAACTATTTTGACTGAATTTAATTGATTTACTAATCCATGGAAATCACTAAGATGACTATATACCGATCCACCTTCCTGCATTTGCAAATTAAATAATTGCTTCATAAGAAATACCTTTTCGAAGCTGAGTATCCATTGTCTTTGCCTGTGATAAGTTGAAAATCACAGACAATCCCAGGCTCAACTTATAGATCCTAGAGCCTTTCGATCAAGAACATTCCATTCTTCATCTTTCATATCTATGGACTTCATTGAAACCCCATCCAACGGTAAGTACAGATCTTTCTGATACAAATAATCTTCTATCTGTATCCTCCATAATTGATAATTATTGCCATTGAATTTCTCCATTCTTAGTCTACTTTCTTTTGCCATTGCTTTACTCCCACTCAAACAAAAACCCCTGTGAGTGAATCTATAATCAACAAACACTAACCCACTATGAAACCTGGGCTCTGATACCAATTGTTAGTTGTTAGTGTATACACAGTAGCTCTGATACCAATTGTTAGGATCCTCCATAGAGTATAATTAATTACCTTTGTATAAGCAACTAAACACGGAATTAAACCAGAAGTAATAAGTAACTAGAAATTAGAAACAACAAAGAATAGGAGATACAAGAAACAATACAATCTATATTAAACTCTTCTAGAAGGAAATACAATGAAGAAATCTCTCCTTCCCACACCTCTTGGGTGTACAGTAATTCTCCCTCAAGAGTTTTCTCTCTCTCAATCAATTACAACCAACTCAACTATTGAGTTGCACCTCCAACAGATCTTCTTGATCTTACACCTTGTAGATCTAACTGATCTTGCTCACCTCTTGTGTTGCAGATCTTCTTGATCTTGCTACTCTATAGATAAACTAATCTTGCACACAGCTTGGCACACTTGCAAATCTCCTTGATCTTGCTACCCCACAGATCAACTAATCTTGCTCTTTTGCACAAATCATAATGCAGCCCCATGGATCTCGTAAATAGAACCCAAAACAAATAATAATTAGAAATGCAGACTCAAGAGTAAAATTAGTCTTTACATGCAAACTAACTGTTCTCCTAAAATTAGAAATGCTATCTAATTCTAGAAATACACAGGTGACCGATGTCGGTTCTTGTTTGACCGATGTCAACCGACCATAACCGATGTCGATCGACCCCTCACCGATGTCGGTTGGCTCTGACTGTTATCGATTACTATGTAACCCAACAACCTCCACATTTACACATTCAGTGAAGCTTTTAGCTCCACAACTCAACAGTGTTACTCATCGAGTCCTATCTTTCAATGAGGGTGACTATCATTGTAGCATCTCTAAGTAGGTGTTGGTAATGATGCATCACTCCAAAGCCAACCACCTCCATATGTAGCCAATCCTCTACTAACATAGCATCTTGAACCTCCACAAAGATCTCAGCGACTCGATCCTACAACTAGATTTGCTCATGGACCTGCAAACCAACCATATCCATCATAAGGTGACAACCTATCCCTATTTATCTCTTTCAAAATACAACTTCATTTATCTTTTCTATCAATCACTAGTATCTTCGCTAGCATTATCCCATTGATCTCTTTTCTATACCTATCTCTCAAAACTACAAACAACAATTTCAACCCTTCACAGATTTCACACACTTGCCACCTACTCAGTTCTAATTACTCTTATCACCTAATCACCTACACACTTCCAAACATTCTATCACTTTTCTTATTCCTTACTACATTGTTTTCTAAACCATCTACTTTCATCTCTTTTTAAACTACTCTTATCTACATAACCCATTCATCTATCACTATTTAATATTCCACTGTTCCACCCAGAAATTCATAATCAACTATTACACTATTCCCTACATCTTCCTTACTTTAACAACTATACAATAGGCATAAATAATTGACCTATTTCCTCATTTTACCCACCATTCAACTATTAGAAGGAAATAAACTAGGCATTTAGGGCATACATCAATAACATATACCAGTCCATACCCTTACCCTTACCTCTTACCCCTTACCTTATTTTAAACATCAACAAGACCCCTTACCTTCTTTTCAACATCAACAAAACCTCTTACCCCTTTTTTTTAACAAAAACCTTTATTTTGGTTTTGACCATTGACGATTTCCCTAACCGTCAATGATCCTCTTGGGGCATTTTTACCCCTTGAATTGATCATTGTCAGTCAGGTCAACCATCGATGATCACTATCAGTGACCCTTGAACCCTAGACCTCCTCTAAACCCTCCCATCTATACTAAATATCCATACCCACCATTCCTATACTACCAATATATCCCTAAACACACCTTTCCCCATCATTCCCTTAGATGAATTCTCACAAAACCAAAACCCTAAAGCAACCATAAATCTATGGCATCGCCTACCTAAAACATTTTTTAATCTCACCCATGTAATTCAATAAACCTTATATATAATCAAAATTCATCTTAATTTCAAAAGCAAAGTGACCCTACCTCATTCCATGAGCACTGATGAGGTCTCAATCCATGTCCAGCTACTTGACTGTGCCCACCTCTCGCATCCATTTGATCTATGCTCTATCACACACTCAATCTCGCTAACCAATATGATCTCACCAACTCGGCCAACACCCTCCAATCAAGGACACAATTTCAATCAAATACACAAAATGCCAAAAGTCAAATTATTGATAAATGATCACATTTTTTCTATTTTTGCTTTTTTACCTCAGGTTCTAGGGTTTTTTTTACCAACCATCAATGGTTACCCCTAACCATTGACGGTTAGGGTCTCCCTCAACCTGAGCTTGACCTTGTGGTACACCAAAATGGGACAACCCATTTTGCCTCCTTTTGACCTATTTGGGAGTTATCCTCTCCCTCAACCATCAAGAACTACATTAGGCTTGAAGTTCACATTGGATCCACCATCCATGGGACTATGTAGGCAACATCCTCTTGCTTAGTGTATAAAGAGTCAACTCGACCATCCTTTACCCAACCAACCATCCAACCCATTTTCCCACGCCCACCTTGACAGTGGCCATTTTTAAAACCCACCTATTCACTTGCCTTGTGATGACCTTGCCTTGGTTATTTTGATCACCTTGACCAATATTTCCATGTTAAACTTTTACATTTTGTACTACCTCATATGCGACCTGACCATTTGTGTTTTTCTTGAGATCACTTCCTACCCTAGATACCTGAGTAAATACCACTCTTTTTTAAGAGACTTGATACGTGTGACCCGATCAACTATGACCAACGTTGGGGACTAGTTACCTTATCTCTTATCTTAGCACTTAAATGTATTGTTATCAACATTGACAAATTTTATCTCTGCGTGATTTTGACTATCATGTTTTAGTCATATTTTGTGTGCATTTCAAATGCCTAAACCTTTCAATCACCAACCTCATGACCCCCATTTACCTTTTATCAAACCATGACCCATTTTGGTTTTGCCTCATCAACTCCCAGTTTGAGGGGGATTACTCCTCCCATACTCAGGGCAATCAAACCTTGACCAATCAACCATTCATTTTTGTTCTATGGCTTATTGACCTAAAGCCACATAACAAAAAGGGGCAAAATGTAGACACTCAAAAATGTCACCTAGACTAGTTTATGATGTCAAACTACCCTGGACCTACTCTCAATCTTAAGTTGGCTAATTACCTAGCCAACTAACCCTAAAATCCCTTTTCCAAATTTCCTAACATACCTAAAACACCTCTTCTAACAACCTTTTTACTTACTTTTGCCTTGGAGTACTATCACCGTCAATCAGCCTAACTGATGATGGTTAGCTTGACCATCACGGGTCAGGTCCCCAAACCTGAAACACAAGAATTTCTAGCTGTGAACAGGATAAGCATGAGCAAAATGGAAACTTTTCCATGTGAGCCTTATAGCTAAACATCACTTTAAATTAACATCTTTTTCCTAGACCAATTTAGCAATTTCCTTCCTCCTCACTTAACAACTTCTTGCTATAAAATGAGGGCTCTTGGAAGGGAAAAGGGATCAAAAAATTACATCCAAGGTCTCTTATTTCCTTTGCATAGGTATTCAAGCGACACGAAACTCTGTCTGTGTGACTTTTGAAGGTTGAAGTACTATTATGCTACCTAATTTTCTTTAGATTTTGATTATCACACACTTTGAATCCAGCAGGTATCACTTGTTTTAGCAATTTTTTTCATTATTAACATTTTTGCCTTAATCAAATCCCCTGCACCCCATTTCTCCCCCACCAGATCCATACTCAGTCTTTTGCCCATTTGCATTCCCTCTCCAACTCCACTTCAATATCCTATAAAACTTACCTAGGAAACTGTAGCCAGTTCCTATAACTGTTATTGGTTACAATAACCATGGCCAGTCACCTAACTGTCATCCATTAGACTAATTGACACTGATCAGCCTAACCACCATCGGTCACCTATAAGGGAGATTACAAATTGTTATCTCTAGCCTCTTTTACACCCAACCATACCCTGCTTCTGCTTTTGATTTGCTTGCAGGGCCTGTTTAGATTTTTCAAGCTAGATCTTGACCCATTTTGGCATGGTATTGACCTGTTGTGCTATAATTAGTCATCTTATTGAATAGGTATTTTATTCATCTTTGGAAAAATCATTTACTTTCTTGTCAATTTGAATACAAGCACATTTCCTTTCTATTATCAAATCATCTTATCATTAGGGGTGTGGATTGACAACCTTCCAAGGAAGCTTTTGCTTCTTAGATCTAGCATATGCTAGGCAGTCCACCCTTCATATCTGTCTAACCAATGATTTAGTTTAGTGTGTTCTTATTGCAGGTAGTCCTTCCTCACCAAAAAGGAGCTCTCACTTCATTTGGTCATCAATGAGTGTAACATTCAACTAGGTACATACTGTTAGTGTATACACATAGCTCTGATACCACTTGTTAGGATCTTAGATCACAATTGATTACTTTTGTATAAGCAACTAGACACAAAATTGAACCAAAAGTAATAAGTAACTAGAAATCAGAAATAGCAAAGAACAGGAGATACAAGAAACAACCAATCTTGTATTAAACTCTTCCAGAAGGAAATACAATGGAGAAATCTCTCTCTCCTCACACCTCTCAAATGTATAGTAATTCTCCCTCAAGAGTTCTCTTTCTCTCAATCAATTACAATCAACTCAATTACTAAATTGGGTTCATATAGATCTTCTTGATCTTGCTCCCTTGCAAATCAACTTAATTTTGCACCCCTACTTTTCAATACTGCCCCATGGGTCTCTTAAATAGTATTGAAAGCAAACAATAATTAGAAAAATAGACTTAAGACTAACTTTAGTCATTACATGCAAACTAGCTATTCATCTAAAATTAGCAATTCTGGAAATGCCTGGAAACGCACAGAAGTTGGTGTCGGTCTGAAGATGACTGATGTCGGCTGACCCCTAACCGATGTCAGTTGGTTCTGACCGATTCCTGACCGATGTCGGTCGACCCCTAACCGATGTCGATTACTGTGTGACCAAAGCCAGTTACTGTGTAAGCCCAACAACCTCCACACTAGCTCATCAGTGAAGCTTTTAGCTCCACAACTCAACAATCTCCCACTTGGAGATAAATAGTTGCACCTGTACTTGTACAGCAACATCCTCTAAACATCTCTGGCTTATTTCTCCATCTTCAAGTTCAAACTTGAAGACCAACAAAAGTTGAATGAAGATTCAACTTCTCCTTTGTTACCAGCTTTGTTAACATATCAACAGGGTTCTTATCCATATGGATCTTTTCCAGCTTCAACTGTCCATCCTCCTATACCTGTCTAATGAAGTGGTACCTAAGCTATATATGTTTGGTTCTTGAATGAAAGGCTGAATTCTTTGCCAAATCAATTGCACTTTGACTATCACTATACAATCTGCAACTCTCTTGCTCCTTTCCCAACTCTTCCATGAACCGAGTCATCTAAATCATTTCCTTAATAGCCTCTGTGACTGCAATGTATTCTGCCTCTATAGTAGACAACGCAACAACCTTCTACAACTTTGAAATCTAACTAACCACTGTTCCACCAATAGTGAACACATATTATGTGGTGCTTCTCCTACCATCCAAGTCACCTACCATATCCGAATCTACATACCCATGTAGAGACGTGTTTGACCCTCTATTAGGATTAAGGAGCAAACACAGCTCTGATACCACTTGTTAGGATTAAGAGCACAATTGATTACCTTTGTATAAGAAACTAAACACATAATTTAACTAAAAGTAATATGTAACTAGAATTCAGAAACAACGTAGAATATGAGAGACAATACAATCTTGTATTAACACTCTTCCAGAAGGAAATACAATGAAGAAATCTCATTCTTCCCACACCTCTTAGGCGTACCAGTAATTCTCCTTCAAGAGTTCTCTCTGACATAATCAATTACAACCACAACTCAAACATAGAGTTGTTCCCTCCACCAGTAAGTGACAATCAACTCAACCATTGTTGCCTACTTCCAGTCCACCAAGTACTCAAAGTACTACAAGTAGATCTCCCTGATCTTGCTCCTTGTTGTGTTGTAGATCTCTTTGATCTTGCTACCCCGCAGATCTCCTTTGAGCTTGCACACACACACCTATAGATCAACTGACCTTACTTACCATGTAGATCTTCCTGATCTTGCACAACCTACAGATCAACTTGGTCTTGCACTCTTGCAAACCTTTTAGATCTTACACTTGGAATAACCCTTGTCCTTGTCCTTGCAAGTCCTTATGATCCTTCACATTACAATACAACCCCATGGGTCTCTTAAATAGATCCCATACAAACAATAATTAGACTTCCTAATTACAATAATTAAAATTGCAGACTCAAGACTAAAATTAGTCTTTTACATGCAAACTGATTGTCCATCTAAAATTAGACCAGTTCTAGAAGTGCATGCAAATGCATGCACACACAAGTTGCCAATGTCGGTTCTTGTCTGACCGATGTCGGCCAACTCCCTGATTGATGTCAGTTAATGCGTACACTGAAGATGACTAACGTCAGTTGGCCTGACTGATGTCGGTTGATCTGCAACTCAGCAACCTCCTCCATTTGCATTAGTGAAGCTTTTAGCTCCACAACCTAACAAAATCCCACTTGGAGATAAATAGTTGCACCTGTACCTGTACCTATACATCATCTAATTTTGTTTCCTAACTTGTATCCCTCTTCAAGTTCAATCTTCAAGACCAACCACCACATATCATATGGTGCTTCTCTTGTCATCCAAGTAACCTGCCATATCCGAATCTACATACCCATGTAGAGAAGTGCCTGACCCTACATAGCATGAATCCTTGTTGCTAGTCCCTCTCAGATATCTGAGAATCCACTGAATTGCTTTCTAGTGCTTCTTTCTTGAATTGGCCATAAACTTGCTGACAACTCCCACTACTTGGGTAAAATCAGGTCTAATACTCATGTACTCAACTTCATCATGTGATTTGGGACACTGTTATGTGAATTGTCCATCCATAAGTGTGCTAACTAGTTCTGCATCTTGCATATTGAACCTCTCCACTACCTTATTCACATAATCATCTGGAGACAAAATCAACCTGTGACTTTCCCTGTCTCTATAAATAGTCATGCCAAGGATTTCTGCTCCTGAATCTTTCTTAGCACACCTCTGAACTAACTTTACCTTTAGCTCAGCAATTTATTACATATGTGACCCTGCAACAAGCATATACACTACATACAGTAACAAGATAATGTCGTGACTACTATCCAACTTGGTAAAACAAACACAGTGATTACATTGACTTTGACTAAAGCCATGATTTGTCATAAACCTGTCAAACCTATACCACTGTCCTGGAGCTTGCTCAAGACCATATAACCTAGCCTTCTGTCTCACCTATCCATTCTCACCTTTCTTTAACCTGGGAATCCATTTGTCTTTTAGTGCTTTCATCTCAGCTGACAACTCTACCAAATCTCCCGTTTGGTTCTTTCCCAATGAATCAATTTCCTCATTCATGCCATGCTCCCACTGTTTCCTAGATTCTACCTGCATTGCCTCTTCAAAACTTCTTGGTTCTTGACCATCACTGAGCAACAAGTAGTATAAAAAAGGGGAATAATGAATTTGAGGCTTACTTACCCTTTCAGTCCTCCACATGGGCGTTTGAGACTCCTTGACAACTTGTTGTCCACCCAAAATTCATTCTGACAGTGACCGATCTCAGTCACCTCTCAGTCTACACCCGATCGATGTTGGTTCCATGTGACCGACCTGACTACCGATGTCGGTTCCCTGACTGACGTTGGTGTCCACCTGCCTGACATCACTGACTTTGGTCTGCACATGACCGACATCGGTTCCTACCTGTTCGACGTCGGTTCTCACCTGACCGACGTCGGTAATTGTGTTTCCCTGTGAGTGATGATTTTTACCCGCGAGCTCACTTTGGATCATAACCTTGTCCAAACTGCCCTGCTCAAAATTATTCAACCCCTTGAGCTGATCTCTATCCATCATCTTCTCTTTGAAAACCAAGGATTTTCAGTTCTTAACTTTATCAAAAACATCATATTTCCTCTTTATGCAATAAACCCGATCCTTTCTTGTAGCATCAATAACAAGAAACCTCACTTCTGTTGCTCACAAAAATCTCGATCTATGCTTTTCAAATCTAAATTCTTACCTTTTGACTCAAGAACATGCATCCCATTCTCATTCATGTGACCAAGCCTACAGAGCCACATCTTCACATCTACATCTGAAGTAGATAAAACAGAAGGAGAATCAGTAATACAAGTAGATAGATAAAAAGTACTTACTTTCTTACCACATGCTAATTCAAGTGCACCCTTAGAAACTTTCCAAGATTCTGCTGTGAGAGTAACTGTGTAACCCTCATCACCCAACTTTCCTATAGAAATTAGACTCCTCTTTAGGACTAGGACATGCATGACATCCTTCAACACCCATGTGTTACCTATCTGTAATTTCAGCCACACTTCCCCTTTGCCAATAATTTGACAAGGCTCACCAACCCCTAAATAAATATTTTCAAAGTCTCCATGGACATAATCATGGAAAGATACTCTATTTGGGGTTGCATGGAAAGAGGCAATAGAATCTAAAACCCAAGATTCTACTTTATCCAAGGAACATATAAGAGCATCTCATGCAACAATACCTGCATCATTTGCTTCTTTATTTCCTTCATGATGATCTTCTACCAACCAACAATCTTTCTTTATCTGCTCTTTCTTTCCACAATACAGTAATTGATCATTTTTGCCATTGAATTTCTCTATTCTTAGTGTACTTTCTTCTGCTATTGCTTTACTCCCACTCAATCAGAAACCCCTGAGAGTGACTTGTAATCAACAAACACTTAACACACTCTGAAACCAAGGTGTTAGTGAACCAAGCTCTGAAGAACCTGCTCCAAACCAGGCTCTGATACCACTTGTTAGGATTAAGAGCACAATTGATTACCTTTGTCTAAGCAACTAAACACGAAATTTAACTAGAAGTAATATATAACTAGAATTTAGAAACAACACAAAATATGAGAGACAATACAATCTTGTATTAACACTCTTCCAAAAGGAAATACAATGAAGAAATCTCACTGTTCCCACACCTCTTAGGCGTACCAGTAATTCTCTCTCAAGAGTTCTCTCTCTCACACAATCAATTACAACCACAACTCAAACACAGAGTTGTTCCCTCCACCAGTAAGTGACAATCAACTCAACCATTGTTGCCTACTTCCAGTCCACCAAGTACTCAAAGTACTCCAAGTAGATCTCCCTGATCTTGCTCCTTGTTGTGTTGTAGATCTCCTTGATCTTGCTACCCTGCAGATCTCCTTTGACCTTGCACACACACACACTTGCAAATCAACTGACCTTACTTACCATGTAGATCTTCCTGATCTTGCACAACCTACAGATCAACTTGGTCTTGCACTCTTGCAAACCTTCTAGATCTTACACTTGGAAGAACTCTTGTCCTTGTCTTTGTAAGTCCTTATAATCCTTCACATTACAATACAGCCCCATGGGTCTCTTAAATAGATCCCATACAAACAATAATTAGACTTCCTAATTACAATAATTAAAAATGCAGACTCAAGACTAAAATTAGTCTTTTACATGCAAACTGACTGTCTGTCTAAAATTAGACCAGTTCGAGAAGTGCATGCAAACGCACGCACACACAGGTTGCCAACGTCGGTTCCTGTCTGATTGATGTTGATTGACTCCCTAACTGATGTCAGTTAATGCATACACTGAAGATGACCGACATTAGTTGGCCTGACCGATGTCGGTTGCTCTGCAACTCAACAACCTATTTCATTTGCATCAGTGAAGCTTTTAGCTCTATAACCTAACAATCTCCCACTTGGAGATAAATAGCTGCACCTGTACCTATACTTGTACATCATCTAATTTTGTTTTCTGACTTGTATCCCTCTTCAAGTTCAATCTTGAAGACCAACCACCACATATCCTGTGGTGCTTCTCCTGTCATCCAAGTAACCTGCCATATCCGAATCTACATACCCATGTAGAGAAGTGCCTGACCCTGCATAGCATGAATCCCTACTGCTGGTCCCTCTCAGATATTTGAGAATCCACTGAACTGCTTTCCAGTGCTCCTTTCTCGAATTGGCCATAAACTTGCTGACAACTCTCACTACTTGGGTAAAATCAGGTCTAGTACTCATGTACTCAACTTCATCATGTGATTTGGGACACTATTTTGTGAACTATCCATCCATAGGTGTGTTAACTAGTTCTGCATCCTACATATTGAACCTCTACACTACCTTATTCACATAATCATCTAGAGACAAAGTCAACCTATGAATTTCTCTGTCTCTAAAAATACTCATGCCAAGGATTTCTGCTCCTGAATCCTTCTTGGCACACCTCTGAACTAACTTTACCTTTAGCTCAGCAATTTCCTGCATGTGTGACCCTGTAACAAGCATATACACTACATACAGTAACAGGATAATGTCGCGACTATTATCCAACCTGGGAAAATAAACATAGTGATTACATTGACATTGACTAAAGCCATGATTTGTTATAAACCTGTCAAACCTATACCACTGTCTTGGAGCTTGCTCAAGACCATATAACCTGGCCTTCTGTCTCACCTATCCATTCTCACCTTTCTTTAACCTGGGAATCCATTTATCTTTCAGTGCTTTCATCTCAGCTAACAACTCTACCAAATCTCCTGTTTAGTTTTTTCCCAATGAATCAATTTCCTCATTCATGCCATGCTCCCACTGTTTCCTATATTCTACCTGCATTGCCTCTTCAAAACTTCCTGGTTCTTAACCATCACTGAGAAACAAGTAGTATAAAAAAGGGGAATAATGAATTTGAGGCTTACCCTTTCAGTCCTCCACATGGGCATTTGAGACTCCTTGACAACTTGCTATCCACCCAAAATTCATTCTGACAGTGACCGATCTCGGTCACCTCTCAGTCTACACCCGACCGATGTCAATTCCATGTGACCGACCTGACTGCTGATGTCGGTTCCCTGACCGACGTTGGTGTCCACCTGCCTGACATCACTGACTTTGGTCTGCACATGACCGACATCGGTTCTTACCTGTTCGACGTCGGTAACTGTGTTTTCCTGTGAGTGATGATTTTTACCCGCAAGCTCACTTTGGATCATAACCTTGTCCAAACTGCCTTGCTCAAAATTATTCAGCCCCTTGAGCTGATCTCTATCCATCATCTTCTCCTTGAAAACCAAGGATTTCTAGTTCTTAACTTTATCAAAAACATCATATTTCCTCTTTATGCAATAAACCCGATCCTTTCTTGTAGCATCAATAACAAAAAACCTCACTTTCTTCTGTTGTTCACAGAAATCTCGATCTATGCTTTTCAAATCTAAATTCTTACCTTTTGACTCAAGAACATGCATCCCCTTCTCATTCATGTAACCAAGCCTATAGAGCCACATCTTCACATCTACATCTGAAGTAGATAAAATAAAAGGAGAATCAGTAATACAAGTAGATAGATAAAGAGTACCTACTTTCTTACCACATGCTAATTCAAGTGCACCCTTAGAAACTTTCCAAGATTCTGTTGTGAGAGTAACTGTGTAACCCTCATCACCCAACTTTCTTGTAGAAATTAGACTCCTCTTCAGGACTATGACATGCATGACATCCTTCAACACCCATGTGTTACCTATCTGTAATTTCAGCCACACTTCCCCTTTGCCAATAATTTGACAAGGCTCACCAACCCCTAAATAAATATTTTCAAAGTCTCCATGGACATAATCATGGAAAAATACTCTATTTGGGGTTGCATGGAAAGAGGAAACAGAATCTAAAACCCAAGATTCTACTTTATCCAAAGAACATATAAGAGCATCTCATGCAACAATACCTGCATCATTTGCTTCTTTATTTCCTTCATGATGATCTTCTACCAACCAACAATCTTTCTTTACCTGCTCTTTCTTTCCACAATACAGTAATTGATAATTTTTGCCATTGAATTTCTCTATTCTTAGTGTACTTTCTTCTGCCATTGCTTTACTCCCACTCAATCAAAAACCCCTGAGAGTGACCTGTAATCAACAAACACTTAACACACTCTGAAACCAAGGTGTTAGTGAACCAAGCTCTAAAGAACCTGCTCTGAACCAGGCTCTGATACCACTTGTTAGGATTAAGGAGCAAACACAACTCTGATACCACATGTTAGGATTAAGAGCACAATTGATTACCTTTGTATAAGCAACTAAACACGAAATTTAACCAAAAGTAATATATAACTAGAATTTAGAAACAACACAAAATATGAGAGACAATACAATCTTGTATTAACACTTTTCTAGAAGAAAATACAATGAAGAAATCTCATTCTTCCCACACCTCTTAGGCGTACCAGTAATTCTCTCTCAAGAGTTCTCTCTCTCACACAATCAATTACAACCACAAATCAAACACAGAGTTGTTCTCTCCACCAGTAAGTGACAATCAACTCAACCATTGTTGCCTACTTCCAGTCCATCAAGTACTCAAAGTACTCCAAGTAGATCTCCCTGATCTTGCTCCTTGTTGTGTTGTAGATCTCCTTGATCTTGCTACCCTGCAGATCTCCTTTGACCTTGCACACATACACACTTGCAAATCAACTGACCTTACTTACCATGTAGATCTTTCTGATCTTGCACAACCTGTAGATCAACTTGGTCTTGCACTCTTGCAAACCTTCTAGATCTTACACTTGGAAGAACTCTTGTCCTTGTCTTTGTAAGTCCTTATAATCCTTCACATTACAATACAGCCCCATGGGTCTCTTAAATAGATCCCATACAAACAATAATTAGACTTCCTAATTACAATAATTAAAAATGCAGACTCAAGACTAAAATTAGTCTTTTACATGCAAACTGACTGTCCGTCTAAAATTAACCAGTTCTAGAAGCGCATGCAAATGCACGCACACACAGGTTGCCGACATCGGTTCCTATTTGATTGATGTCGGTTGACTCCCTAATCGATGTCGATTGACTCCCTAATCAATGTCGATTAATGCGTACACCGAAGATGACCGACGTTAGTTGGCCTGACTGATGTTGGTTGCTCTACAACTCAACAACCTCCTTCATTTGCATCAGTGAAGCTTTTAGCTCTACAACCTAACAATCTCCCACTTGGTGATAAATAGCTGCACCTGTACCTATACCTGTACATCATCTAATTTTGTTTTTTGACTTGTATCCCTCTTCAATTTCAATTTTGAAGACCAATTACCACATATCTTGTGGTGCTTCTCCTGTCATCCAAGTAACCTGCCATATCCGAATCTACATATCCATGTAGAGAAGTGCCTGACCCTGTATAGCATGAATCCCTGCTGTTGATCCCTCTCAGATATTTGAGAATCCATTGAACTACTTTCCAGTGCTATTTTCTTGAATTGGCCATAAACTTGCTAACAATTCTCACTACTTGGGTAAAATCAGGTCTAGTACTCATGTTCTCAACCTCATCATGTGATTTGGGACATTGTTCTGTGAACTGTCCATCCATAGGTGTGTTAACTGGTTTTGCATCCTGCATATTGAACCTCTCCACTACCTTATTCACATAATCATCTAGAGACAAAATCAACCTATGACTTTCTCTGTCTCTAAAAATACTCATGCCAAGGATTTCTACTCCTGAATCCTTCTTGGCACACCTCTAAACTAACTTTACCTTTAGCTTAGCAATTTCTTGCATGTGTGACCCTGCAACAAGCATATACACTACATACAGTAACAGGATAATGTCGCGACCATTATCCAACCTGGGAAAATAAACATAGTGATTACATTGACATTGACTAAAGCCATGATTTGTCATAAACCTGTCAAACCTATACCACTGTCCTGGAGCTTACTCAAGACCCTATAACCTGGCTTTCTGTCTCACCTGTCCATTCTCACCTTTCTTTAACCTGAGAATTCATTCATCTTTTAGTGCTTTCATTTTGGCTAGCAACTCTACTAAATCTCTCATTTGGTTCTTTCCCAAGAAATCAATTTTCTCATTCATGCCATGCTCTCACTGTTTCCTAGATTCTACTTGCATTGCCTCTTCAAAACTTCCTGGTTCTTGACCATCAGTGAGCAATAAGTAGTATAAAGAAGGGGAATAATAAATTTGAGGCTTACTTACCCTTTTAGTCCTCCACATGGGCATTTGAGACTCCTTAACAACTTGTTGTCCACCCAAAATTTGTTTTGACAGTGACTAATCTCGGTCACCTCTCAGTCTACACTTGATCGATGTCAGTTCCATGTGACCGACCTGACTACCGATGTCGATTCCCTGACTGACGTCGATGTCTACCTGCCTGACATCACTGACTTTGGTCTGCACATGACCGACGTCAGTTCCTGCCTGTTTGACATTGATTCTCACCTGACCGACGTCGGTAACTGTGTTTTCTTGTGAGTGATGATTTTTACTCGTGAGCTCACTTTAGATTATAACCTTGTCCAAACTGCCCTGCTAAAAATTATTCAGCCCCTTGAGCTAATCTCTATCCATCATCTTCTCCTTGAAAACTAAGGCTTTCTAGTTCTTAACTTTGTCAAAAACATCATATTTTCTTTTTATGCAATAAGCCCGATCTTTTCTTGTAACATTAGTAATAAGAAACCTCACTTTCTTCTGTTGCTTACAGAAATCTCAATCTATGCTTTTCGAATCTAAAATCTTATCTTTTGACTCAAGAACATGCATCCCCTTCTCACTCATGTGACCAAGCCTACAGAGCCACATCTTCACATCTACATCTAAAGTAGATAAAACAGAAGGAGAATCAGTAATACAAGTAGATAGATAAAGAGTACCTACTTTCTTACCACATGCTAATTCAAGTGCACCCTTGGAAACTTTCCAAGATTTTGATGTGAGAGTAACTGTGCAACCCTCATCACCCAAATTTTCTGTAGAAATTAGACTCTTCTTTAGGACTGGGACATGTATGACATCCTTCAACACCCATGTGTTGCTTGTCTGTAATTTCAGCCACACTTCTCCTTTGCCAATAATTTGACAAGGCTCGCCAACCCCTAAATATATCTTTCCAAAGTCTCCATGGACATAATCATGGAAAAATACTCTATTTGGGGTTGCATGGAAAGAGGCAACAGAATCTAAAACCCAAGATTCTACTTTATCCAAGGAACATATAAGAGCATCCCATGCAACAATACCTGCATCATTTGCTTCTTTATTTCCTTCATGCTGATCTTCTACCAACCAACAATATTTCTTTACCTACTCTTTCTTTCCACAATACAATAATTAATAATTCTTGCCATTGAATTTCTCTATTTTTAGTATACTTTCTTCTGCCATTGCTTTACTCCCACTCAATCAGAAACGTCTGAGAATGAGTTGTACAACAAACACTTAACACACTCTGAAACCAAAGTGTTAGTGAACCAAGCTCTGAAGAACCTGCTCTGAACCAGGCTCTGATACCACTTGTTAGGATTAAGAGCACAATTGATTACCTTTGTCTAAGTAACTAAACATGAAATTTAACCAGAAGTAATATGTAACTAGAATTCAGAAATAGAACAGAATATGAGAGACAATACAATCTTGTATTAACACTCTTCCAGAAAGAAATACAATGAAGAAATCTCACTCTTCCCACACCTCTTGAGCATACCAGTAATTTTCCCTCAAGAGTTCTCTCTCTCATACAATCAATTACAACCACAACTCAAACACAGAGTTGTTCCCTCCACCAGTAAGTGACAATCAACTCAACCATTGTTGCCTACTTCTAGTCCACCAAGTACTCAAAGTACTCCAAGTAGATCTCCCTGATCTTGCTCCTTGTTGTGTTGCAGATCTCTTTGATCTTGCTACCCCCACAGATCTCCTTTGACCTTGCACACACACACCTGCAGATCAATTGACCTTACTTACCATGTAGATCTTCCTGATCTTGCACAACCTGTAGATCAACTTGATCTTGCACTCTTGCAAACCTTCTAGATCTTACACTTGGAAGAACCCTTGTCCTTGTCCTTACAAGTCCTTATGATCCTTCACATTACAATACAGCCCCATGGGTCTCTTAAATAGATCCCATATAAACAATAATTAAACTTCCTAATTACAATAATTAGAAACGCAGACTCAAGACTAAAATTAGTCTTTTACATGAAAACTAACTGTCCATCTAAAATTAGACCAGTTCTAGAAGCGCATGCAAATGCACACACATAGGTTACCGACATCGATTCTTGTCTGACCAATGTCGACCGACTCCCTAACTGATGTCGGTTAATGCGTACACTAAAGATGACTGATGTCGATTGGCCTGACCGACGTCGATTGGCCTGATTGACGTCAGTTGCTCTGCAACTCAGCAACCTCCTCCGTTTGCATCAGTGAAGCTTTTAGCTCCACAACTTAACACCCTCCATAGCATAAATGCGTACTGTTGGTCCCTCTTAGATATCTGAGAATCCACTGAATTGCTTTCTAATGTTCCTTTCTTGGATTGGCCATAAACTTGCTGACAACTCCCACTGCTTTGGCAATATCAGGTCTAGTACATACCATTGCATACATCAAGCTCCCAATTATTGAAGCATATGGAACTCTACTCATGTACTCAACCTCATCATGTGATTTAGGACACTATTCTTTGCTCAACTTGAAGTGTCCAACCATAGGTGTGCTTACCGATTTTGCATCCTGCATATTGAACCTCTCCAACACCTTATTCACATAATCCTCTTGAGACAAAATCAAACTGTGATTTTTTCTGTCTCTCTTAATACTCATGCCAAGGATTTTCTTTGCTACTCCTAAATCCTTCATGGCAAATGTGTGAGCTAATTTTACCTTAAGGTTAGTAATTTCCTACATGTGTGAACTTGCAACAAGCATATCATCTACATACAGTAACAAGATAATATAACTACCATTATCCAATCTGTTAAAATAAACACAATGGTCAGATTGACATTTACTAAAGCCATGCTCTGTCATAAACATGTCAAACCTCAAATACCATTGTCTTGGATCTTGTTTAAGACCATATAAGCTTTTTTTCAACCTGGCCTTATGTCTCATTAGTCCATTCTCTCCTTCCTTTAACCTGTATACCCATTTGTTTTTTAGTGCTTTCTTTCCGACTGGCAACTCAACCAAATCTCACGTATGGTTCTCTTCCAAGGAATTAATTTCCTCATTCATGCCATGCTCTCACTGTTTCCTGGATTCTACCTGCATTGTCTCATCAAAATTTTCTGGTTCTCCACCATCAGTGAGCAATAAGTAGTATAAAGAAGGGGAATAATGAATTGGAGGTTTACTTACCCTTTCAAAGCTCCTTATGGGCATTTGAGACTCATTTACAGCTTATTGTCTGCCTAAATTGCCTTCTGACAGTGATCGATCTCGGTCATCTCTGATCGATGTCAATCTGCACTCGACCGATGTCGATTCCTCCTGACCGACATTGGTTTCCACTTGACCAATGTTGGTTTCCACCTAACCGACGTCGATTTCTACCTGACTAACATTAGTTTTTGTGTTTTTCTGTGAGTGATGATTTTTATCCGCGAACTCATTTTGGATCATAACCTCTTCCAAATCAAGATTGCCCTGCTCAGAATTATTCAGCCTCTTGCGCTAATCACTGTACATCACTTTCTCATTGAAAACTACATCACGACTTCTAATAATTTTGTTAGTTTCTAAATTCTACAATTGAAATTTGAAATCTCCAAAACCATAACCAATGAAAGTGCACCACATAGATTTAGCATCCAGCTTCTTTCTATTTTTTTATTAATGTGCACAAAATCTTCAGAACCAAAAACTCTAAGAAATGAAAGATCTACCTTTTTACCTGTCTACGCCTCTTTTGAAATTCTACCATCCAGTGCAGTAGAAGGTCCTCTGTTAATCAGGTAAACCGCAGTATCTACAGCTTCTGCCCAAAACTGTAAGGGCAAACCAGCATGCAACCTCATACTCTGTGCACGCTCTATTATTGTTCTATTCATCCTTTCAGCAACTCCATTTTGCTGAGGTGTCATTGGAACCATCATTTTCCTGTGTATTCCACTCATAGAACATTAACTGTTGAATTTATTGCTGCAGTACTCACCACCATTGTCAGATCTAAGGCACTTCAATTTCAAACATGTTTCATTCTCAACTAAAGCTTTCTATTTTTTAAATGTGTCAAAAACATCAGATTTTCTCTTTATGCAATAAACCCATACCTTTCTTGTAGCATCATCAATGAAAGAAACATAATACTATGATCCTCCAATAGAAGCTACCTTAGCTGGTCCCCACACGTCTGTGTGAACAAGCTCCAACTTGTGCTTCTTCTTTGTTGACCCAGTTTTGTGAAACCTCATTTTCTTTTGTTTCTCAAAAATACAATGCTCACAGAAATCTACATCTATGCTTTTCAAATCTGAAAGCTTACCTTTTGACTTAAGAACATTCATTCCCTTCTCACTCATGTGACCAAGCCTACAGTGCCACAACTTTGCATATACATCTGAAGTAGATAAAATAAAAGGAGAATAATCAGTAATATAAGTAGATATATAAAGTGTACCTACTCTCTTACTTCTTGATAATACAAGTGCACCCCTTGGAAACTTTTTAAGATTCAGATGTGAGAGTTATTATGCAACCCTCATCACCCAACTTTTCTGCAAAAATCAAATTCCTCTTCAGGATGGGTACATGCATGACATCTTTCAACACCTATGTGTTGCCATTCTGCAATTTCAGCTACACTTTTTCTTTGCCAATAATTTGACAAGGCTCATCATCCCCTAAATAAACTTTTCCAAAATCTCCATGGACATAATCATTGAAAAATTCTCTATTTGAGGTTGCATGAAAAGAGGCACTAGAATCTAAAACCCATGATTCTACTTTATTATCCAAAAAAAATATAAAAGCATCCTGTGCAACAATACCTGCAACTTTTGCTTCTTTATTACCTTCATGCTGATCTTCTTTGTTATCCTTCAACCAATAATCTTTCTTTGCATGCCCTTTCTTTCCACAATTCCAATAGGTTATTCTTCCATTTCTGGATTTGGATCTACTTCCCATCTTTGACCTTGATTTCTCTTGCTTGCCCTTCTCTCTTTGCCTTACCCTGCTTTTAACACTTAAAGCATTACCTGATGTTTCCCCTATGCTTTTTCTGCGAATTTCTTCATTCAAGATTACACTAACAACATCATCAACTTTCAAGATATTTGAAGCAGATGCAGTATTACTAACTGCCATTACCAAACTATGTCAACTTTCAGATAAAGAGCATAAGATTAAGAGAGCCTTAATTTCATCATCAAAAACTATTTTGACTGAATTTAATTGATTTACTATTGCATGGAAATCATTAAGATGACTAGATACAGATCCACCTTCTTGCATTTGTAAATTAAATAATTGCTTTATAAGATATACCTTATTCGAAGCTGAGGGTTTTTCATATAAATTTGCCAAAGTATCCATTAACTCTACCGTTGTCTTTGCCTGTGATAAGTTGGAAATCATAGAAGCTTCCATGCTCAGCCTTATAGATCCAAGAGCCTTTCGATCAAGAACATTCCATTCTTCATCTTTCGTATCTATGGGCTTACTTGAAACCCCATCCAATGGTAAATACAGATCTTTTTAATACATATAATCTTCAATTTGCATCCTCTATAATTGATAATTCTTGCCATTGAATTTCTCCATTCTTAGTTTACTTTCTCCTGCCATTGCTTTACTCCCACTCAATCGAAAACCCCTGTGAGTGAATTTTGTAATCAACAAACACTAACACGCTCTGACTCTGATACCAGTTGTTAGTGTATACACATAGCTCTGATACCACTTGTTAGTCTATACACATAGCTCTGATACCACTTATTAGGATCTTAGATCACAATTGATTACTTTTGTGTATGCAATTAAACACGGAATTGAACCAGAAGTAATAAGTAACTAGAAATTAGAAACAACAAAGAATAGGAGATACAAAAAACAACCAATCTTGTATTAAACTCTTCCAGAAGGAAATACAATGGAGAAATCTCTCTCTCCTCACACCTCTCAGATGTACAGTAATTCTCCCTCAAGAGTTCTCTCTCTCTCAATCAATTACAATCAACTCAATTACTGAATTGAGTTCATGCAGATCTTCTTGATCTTGCTCCCTTGCTAATCAACTTAATCTTGCACCCCTACTTTTCAATTCTGCCCCATGGGTCTCTTAAATAGTATTGAAAGCAAACAATAATTAGAAAAATAGACTCAAGACTAATTTTAGTCTTTACATGCAAACTAGCTGTTCGTCTAAAATTAACAATTCTGAAAATGCCTGAAAACGCACAGAAGTCGGTGTCAATCTGAAGATGACTGATGCTGGCCGACTCCTAACCGATGTCGGTTGGTTCTGACCGATTCATGATCGATGTCGGTCGACCCCTAACTGATGTCAGTTACTGTGTGACCGATGTCGGTTACTGTGTAAGCCCAACAACTTCCACACTAGCTCATCATTGAAGCTTTTAGCTCCACAACTCAACACATACCCCTCATCATTTGTTTCTTTCCTTCCTTCTAAAAAGTTAAGAATAGAGTTAGAAATAGTAGGAAATAGTTCTACCTTTAGAATGTTGCTTCTTCAACAGATGATGGTAATTTCAATTTCCTTCATACTAAATTTGCTTAGAATTAAAAGATAGAAAGGCAATTTGTTTTCATACTTCCTCCAACCTCTTTACACCTGTTTTATAGCCCTTGATGCCTCTTCATGGAGAGGGGCGACTTATCCAAGGGAGGTGTTTATTTCAAAAGAGGTGTCCCTTTACCTTTCAAGTGGGACGACTTGTACCCAAACTTGGATGCCAATAATTAGGGGTCGGCCTACCATTACTTATGCATAAAAACTTCTAAAAGGGGCTCCATAATTAATTAATAAGTCACCTTTAATTTGAACATAATAAATTAGCACTTGATTATCATTGTGACATTCAATCGTCTTTGACATCAATGACAATATTTCCAACAATAATCTCAATCTAGATCATTTTAGGGTTGAACACAAATATATTCCCCAAGCTATTGCCTACTTACTTAATATCTTCAGACCATAACTCAATTGGAAGACCATACATATAAATCCAAACTGGGAAAATAGTTAAATCCTCCATTTTTGGATTAAACCCTTATTATCATGGTTGTTTATATAGGTCATCTCGACCAATGAACCATGGTCCACTTTTGAAATGTTCATCCCTTTGCTTGGCAGAGTAAAAAACTACTTGAAAGAAACCTTGAGGGAGAAGTTTAACTTGATTTGGAGATTGGATGCCCCAATTCTTGTCCAACCACTTTTGTAGATTGCCCGGAGTTGGCCAACATGCAAGGAATCTACTGGTTAGGGTACGATCTTTGAGTCGGCCAACATGTAAGGAATCTACTGGTTAGGGTACGATCTTTGAGTCATTTGATTGTGTTTTCAAGCTCATTGTCCATTATTCGTATTACATGGATTTCTAGTACTGCTTGCATGATCTTCAGATTGAATTCCATCCTCTTCGCATTTGTTTTTCCCTTGGTCCCTTCATCTTGCCATCCATGTCTCTGCAATGGATCATTCACTCTCTTACTGCTACTGCGGTCTCTAAACAATGATTGTTGATCCTAAGAGATTCAAAACCCTAACATCTTGTTTGCTATTCCATCTCCCTATTATAATTGCCATCCTGCTTCAACTAGTCAACAACGATAGAAGCAAAGAGATTTGAAAATTTTAGGAAACCATGTATGTAGTAATGACTTTAAGCACAAAGATATCCTTCCACACCCCAAAAGGTAACCTCAATTAAATCCCAATAAAACCCACTCACTTTAAATATATTAGACTTCAATTAATTTTTTTATAGCAAAAACATAGAATTTTTTATATCCATTTGATTAAACAATTAATGGTTTTCGTAGAGTGGAAGAAGCGTTTACTGATCAGTTGGTGGGAACTTTCCATGATATAAGTGATGAGCCACTCAACTTTGAATAACAACTACTTGAGATGTTAATATGCATTTATTTGTTGTCTTTCCCATGTGGTTTGCACCAGCATCCACTACTTTTACTTTAGGAATGAAGAGATAGATGCATTTGACCCTACTCTTACTCGGAGGTAGATTAGTAGAATATGAAATATGCATTCATTTTAACATATATAACTAATATTTTACCCTCTCAAGTGCTATTCATGCGTGTTTACACACAATAAGTTGATTTAAATGGCAAACATTAAAATTTCCACTCACGTTTTTAAAAGTGGCAAAACCAAACGAGGATGATGACTACTCATTTAATTAATAATATAAAAGCCAGCTAATCATGTTCCCACCGCAAAACGATACAGCGCTCGCATGGTAAAAGTTGAGGCAGGGAAAAGGTCAGCGTCCGTGGGCTCCCTGCGTCTGCGCTCTGCTTGTTTGCATTCTAATTTTCCCGTTATTTCTATCGATCTTCCATCAACACTCCCATTCAAACTCCCCTCTGAGAGAGAGGAGAGAGGAGAGAGGAGAATCAACTGTGCAGGTTTTCTTTTCTTTATCGGAGGGTTTGTTAGCAATCGGAAGTTTTCTGCCTCTAATTTGGAGTTGATCTGTCACATTTCAGGTTAGATTTCTTCAAACCCTGAAAATTAATATTACGTGGTTGTTATTCACTCCTTATAATTTCTCCTCAGATTTCTATGTTTGGTCAAATCTTTAACCCATTTAACTATAGGTTTAGAGGTATTTCTTCCGTGAAATTTCCGCAAATGAGGGGATTAGATTTCCTGAAATTAAAAGGTGTCTGTTTGTTGAGGTAGATGCAATATTTTACTTAATTTTAACATTTTCTGGGATTTGAACCTTGGGTTGGCCCCAATTCTTCTAGCACTTGAATTCTTCCTGCTGAAAAAGTTTCCATAGCATGTTTAATGGTTGGATGATTTGGTGTCAGTTGTATCTTTGACCATTTAATTGTTTCCCTTTGTCGATTACCTAAATCTTGTTTTGCTCTTCTCGCCCTTGTGAGGGTTTGTTTCTGAATATTGCGTATTTCGGATTTTGAGGAAATTATCTTGCTGTTTTGAATGAATTTTATCTTGGATAGATTGAGACTTTGAGTAGATGCTTTCTAGGAAAGGTTTGCTTGAACATAGAATATATATTTTTTTGTTCTATTTACATCTTGAATCTGTTGAGGAAAGGTTTGGTTGAACATAGAATATATGTTTTTTTGTTCGATTTACATCTTGAATCTGTTATTCTGTTCACTTCTCCTTTTATGATACGATATTTGGTTTTGCATATCTTTTGGACAAGATGCTTTTGTGCTTGGAGGTTTATAGCTCAAATGCCCACGTATTTTGGGTTTTATTCTTCGTCTTTGACAAATCCTTCACAGTTTGAGCTCTATCAAACAGAAAATTTGCATTAAATGTTTGAAAGTTTGTTGGCCAGTTGTGTATGTTTAGGAAGTCTGTTTACTTTTTGAGATGTTTGGCAGTCTTTGCTTTAACGGATTAGATGCATTTGAGGGCTAACTGGATTGTATTTATTCCTCCAAACTTTTAGTTTTTTGGTTTTTTAAGTTTGGTTCAACTTTCAGCAGGGAAAAACTCTTTTAATCTGTATATTATAATGAGCGTTCTTATTAAGTCTCTATTTTTTTGGTAGAGTATCTATGAGAACTCTTCTTTATTTGTATAATGTTGATGGAGGATTGTTTTTAATGTATTGCTGTGTTTTCTTGGATAGATTTCGGGTCCTTTTTGCTCTGTAGGGTTATGTTGGTTATTCCCTGAGGTCGGATATCAATGTTTGCTAGTAATATGGCACTGTGAGATATGATACCAATGATTACTAGTTACGTGTCAATCATTTTGTGAAAGAAATAATGCAACAAAAGTAAATACTAGAAGCTAACGCTACTCAAGAAAAAAATAGTTTGTGTTGTTTCTCTTGAAATCATTCATTTTATTTTTGGAATTTGACATGTATTATTAGTCTATTAGAGAAAACAAAAACACAGTTATCCATAAGTTTCTCATTGTCTTCCAAAATATATCATAGGATCATTCTGAGGAAAAATCTTCCATATGTTTTGCACTACATGGTACTAATTATATTTTTCTTGATTCACGGTATGTTTTCATTACATTTATCAGTTTACGACGTTGCATTGATAAACTGAAGTTGTATTTTGCGTGTTTTTACAGGCTCTTCCCACCACTTATCTATCCCTGTGGCTTCTGTTTCATTGTGTACCCTGCTTTTCACTCTGGCCGCCACTGTAGGTTCATTTTCTCGCACCTCAAAGAAGGTGTGGGGGCAAGCTGGGGTTTTGATTGCTCCAGTTGCTCACTCACAATCAAGGCGTTCTCATGTTTGGAGATGGTGTCGTATGGTGCAAGGACTTTGGCTTGATTATGGCTAATGCAGTTTAAGGGCAGTTCAGAATTGTAGAAAGGACCTTGTAGGTTATTATCGATGTAGAAGCTTTGTGGGAATCGTCTGGGATAATAATCTGTCCCAGCCAGTCTTATATAATTGAAGGATTTTGGCATTCTGAAGATCAAGACCACCTGGAAAATTGTAGCAAGTAT
Organism: Torreya grandis; assembly: GCA_037957365.1. Lineage (NCBI taxonomy): Eukaryota > Viridiplantae > Streptophyta > Pinopsida > Cupressales > Taxaceae > Torreya > Torreya grandis. The sequence continues at coordinate 91,463 of JARHVA010010636.1, read as the reverse complement.
GATCACCTATTTGGATCTGTTGGGACCTATTTGAATAGCACGCCAGTATAAATCTATTATGGATAGATTCTTTGCCATGGGGAAGCTAATATGTTTTCCCATCTTTGCCAAGAAAAATAAAGATAAGGTAAGCCTTCCACCATTTTCTGCTGCCATAGTCGAGCCTTCTTGTGTTTTTCATTTTTTTGTATTTACTATTTCTCAGAGAATTTTGTACACGATATATGTGTAAATGTTATTCCAACTAGCATGGTAATTGAGAGCTTAAAGACATTAACTTTTCCCTTTGTTTTGCAGAATGGATGCCCCGTATTGGATACTGACATACATACATTGCCCACCAATGTTAACGAAGTAATGGATCACAAGGATTCTATGACAGTAAAAGCTGCAACAAATGTCTTCACTACAGAAAATACATCTATGCTCTGTTTAGCTGGGTCTGTTGTTGATCAGCATCAATCCAAATCTATCAAGGAAGTAATGGATCAAAAGAATTTGAGGAAGGTAGAAGCTGCAACAGATATATTTACTACAGAAAATACACATACAGTCTGTTTTTCAAGTGGGTCTATTGTTGATCAGTATCAATCCAAATCTATGGCTGAATTAGCAAAAACACAATTAAATGGATCAGAAGCAGATTCTGATTTAAGCTTTGTACCACAAATAGTCAAATTTTGCAATGGGATACCTGTAGAGATTGCTTATGAAGGTGGTGATGAGCAGGAAATTCATTCATCTTCCAGAGAGCTGTCTGATCACGAAAGTCAGAGGAACTTGGATGGTGTGGTAAGTTCCAAGGCCTCTAAAGATATAAAGACTAGTTCTTCTCACATGCTAGATTTGTTTGACAACTCTGCCGAAGATATTTTTGAGATCAATCATAAGTGTGTTAAACCGCTACATAGTGAGGAAATGCAGATTGGTCACCTTAGCGACCCGGGAATTTATAAGATAGGCAATTTGCACTCTGGATCCACTTCACCTGTTTTTAAGCGATCTAGCTCTGGGTCTAAGCTGGAATTTAGGCAACTATGCAAGTTTGAATCTGGTGGATTAAGTCCAGATAACCAGTCTACATTCTTGCCACCATCTAATTCACAATCTTTTGAAGATCTGCAGCATTTAGGTGATAATCAAAGAGGGATTCAGGGTAGTCAAAGCAGCCCTCACTCTGAATTGACATTTTGTAGTGCTGACAAGGTAATGCTGAAGCGAAAATCATCGAGCAATGTTCTTCCTTCAAGAAGACGCAACTCTTGGTGGAAGATATTTTTATGGAGCCATCGAAACTTACACAAGCGTGAGCAAATTGATCAAAGTTCCCTGCTTCATAAAAATGAGGAATTGTGTCAAGCTGTAAATAGAAAGGAGGGTTATTCATCAGATACTCTTGATGTTTACAGAAATTTGAATCAGACTAAGCAAGGTCAAGATCCAGCCAAATTGAAATCTTTGGAGGACAACCACATGTTGATTGCTCTAAGTGATGAGCAGAATGCTTCAAAGGTACATACTAGCAGGCACAGGGACTGGGATCATCCACCCAGAGTTCCTGATTCTCAGTCTTACAGTCAATGGGTGGCCTTTTCAGCTGAACAGTCCAATATGAGACGTGTGGAAGAATGGGTCAGCAGTATAGATACAGGAGCTCTTGCTCTCAAGAATGGGGATGCTTCTGAAGAAGATGGAATTGCTGAAGATGAAGGTACAGCAGGTTACAGTGTTAAGATTTCAGAGGCATTCGAGAATTTGGACTCCAGCATTCAGGGTGGTAATTTATCCAATGAAATGCAGCTAGCCAATAATGTAATTCGTTCTTTAAATGCTTTCTCATCAGTGGCACACATTTCTGGTATTGGTTTGTGTGTGATGCCAGCTCTTGCACCATTTGCTAGCCTTCGAACGATAAATCTCTCAGGGAACTATATAGGTTATATTTTGTACTTTATATGCAAGTGGTTTTACCAATATTAACAACAAATTATGTATCTAATTTGTGCACAAAGTATTTTCATTTATTTGACATTCATTCCTGTTTTTATTTTGGCAGTGCGCATCATTCCAGGATCTCTTCCAAGAACTCTTCACACATTGGACCTATCTAGGAACAAAATCACTACCATTGAAGGGCTTCGAGAGCTAACTCGTCTGCGTGTTCTTGATCTCAGCTACAACAGGATATCTCGAATTGGTCATGGTATGTATTCTAGCTGGGCATTATCCTGCACAGCTGACTTCTAAATAACATCTTTGAGCTGCATATCCACATGATACTCTTTCTTTTGTAGGGCTGGCTACTTGTACCTTAATAAAAGAGCTATACCTGGCTGGTAACAAGATAAGTGATGTTGAAGGTCTTCATCGATTGTTGAAGCTGACAGTTTTGGACTTGAGCTTCAATAAAATTACAACATTAAAAGCTCTTGGTCAACTTGCTGCCAATTACAGTTCTTTATTGGCGCTTAATCTCTTGGGGAATCCAGTTCATACAAACGTAGGTGACGAGCCAATTAGAAAATCATTATTAAGCCTCCTTCCTTACCTTGCATATTTGAACAAGCAACCAATTAAAACAGTTTCCACACGTGAAGCTGTTGTTGATAGTGTTGCTAGAGCTGCTTTAGGTAACAGTGGATGGCATTCTCGTAATAAGCTTTCTAGGAGGGGAAATCACGCATCTTCTAGCCATAGAACTGCTGCTAATCCCCGCAGAGTAAACCGTGGCAGTGAAGGAGCAAGTCGCACTCAAGGTCGTCAGAGTAAGCATGTTCATGATAAGCGGAAGAACAGACAGGAACATGTACATTCTAAAAGAGGCACACTTGCACCATCATCTTCTCGTCATCAGAAGCTGAAAAATAATGTTCCCTTGGCACTTCAAAGTCATATGCACATTAGCAGGAGCCAAGGAAATTTGCAGGATTTTAAGTTTGAAAATTTTGCAATTCATTAGGGGGTTGTCTGCTGTTGTTACATTGTATTTGTTGTGCTATTTTTTAGCTTATTTGTTTCATTTTTACTATGTGTAAAGATAGAAAGTTGAATTTATGGTTTGGAAATTGCAGCTGTATGCTCTTCACAATGATAGAATTCATTGTCTGGTTGAAATGTAAAGTTGCATGTGCTTTATCAGCGAGAACTTAGATTTTTGAAGATATTCCCTAGGAATATGAAGTTCAATTCTATTTTCAGTTTTCTACGGTAAGGTGCTATTGTAAAGCAGTTAAAGGTAAAATTGTTAAATGAACAAAAAACAAATATCAGCCAAAACTTGGAGATATTTTTTATTTATACTATATGCTATATGTAACTTGATTCGACTCTTTTCTTTTTAGAAATGGAGAGTCATTCACTGAAAGCTATAATTATCTTTTATCATATGCAGAATCTTTAAGTTCATAGCAGATATAAAGATAAAGGTAGTCTTTTTTAGGTCACCGCCAAGATCTGGTGCATGATGCCCCTTGTATGGAAGTCTACAATGGGATTGTTTTGATGTTTACTGTATATATCGTTCAATATGTTGTAGAACCTTACCCCCTTGAGATCCAAATATGTGCCTCCACTATGGAGTACATGTGTGCCCTAACTATCATGCCCACTTAGGTCAACATATTGTCCAGGCGGCACTAAAAAAAGGCCAGTATGGTAAGATATTCATGGTATTCAGAATAGAGTCCTAGAGACTTTAACAAAAATTATGTTGTTTTCGACAAAATGGTTTATACCAGGCATCATTAAGTGTAACAAATCTTCACAAGCCAGTGTGCAGGATTATTGGATTAAAGAATAAAACCCTGTTGCAGAGCACTTGTCCAAAAGGGAATCCCAGATTAATTTAAAAGATCCATATTGCATATGCCGTGTCAGTGAAAGATACTAGTCTCGTCAATTGCGGTTGCATGGTGTACTTTTGCACAAGTTATTAGTTGCTGCAGGGTAATAAGGATCCTCACAAGGTTCCTAGGCATAAGCAAATGTGCACAACGATTACATTTTTAACAAGGGTCTAGATAAGGTGTGAAGGGGTGTTTTATCTATGTTTTAAAGTAACTTTATTACTAGATTTCTCGTCAATTTGGGGGTGCATCGACCGCTTTCTTAGCTCTTTCAAACAATCCGGACTGTTTCTAGAGATAGAAGTTTAACCTATCGACAACCATTGTGCGTACTGAATTCCAACAAGGCAAATAGGTCACGAGAATGAAAAGTTTCACGATGCCCAATTATCTTCGTTGCTCTTATTACATGCTTGGTTGTTGCTTCCGACTTTTGAGTAGAAAGTAATTTTAGTCCAAATTATGAATTGGAAGTCAATTAAATGTTGATCGGCTCGTGTAAAGGTGCTAGATGTAGGGCCAATGCTACAAGGATTCAAGGGCCGATTCTATAAAAGGATGGGAGTCAATTAAATTTAAACAAGAAAACATCATTTCAAGCAAAGTTATTCACATTAGTTCCAAATTTACAATCTCTTTGCTTAATTTGGCCTATAAGTAGTTTTAAAAAAAATAATGTTCAAGGAATGTGAAATGTAGTACAAACAAGAAAACATGCCTAATTACTATAAGGCTCTATACCCATCTTGACAACTCTCAATTTTCAAACATCCCCACAGAGACATTCCATGATACTAGTTATTTCTTTAGTTTATCGCATCACATTATCAAAAAAATTAAGCATTTAAAAAGAAGCAATGGAACGAGTAGTCCATAGAGCTTTCCAATTAATATATATTGGTCATAAAGAAGTAATCATATCTCACCATTGGTATTTACATTTAGGCTTTGCAATATAGAAATATTGAAGTGATTTTGTTTTTGGCATTTGCCAATGCATTTAATGATAGGAAAGGCTATTCTCTTGTAGTCCCTTGGAGCATTTGGGCACGCTGTTGGAAACCAGTTTTCCATAATGAATTATCCACCATTATGTAGAAAAAGATTTGTTTGAGCCCGCTAGCACTGCAAATTGGTACACCTTTAAAGATCAATTCAAATTAAGTCCCTTGCAATGATGCACAACTAGATGGATCCACCTTGAGGCAATGCCATTCTATTTCTAGTTTTGCCTATAGTTTGCCATGGCAATGAAGGCACAAAATAATACCCTTCAACTCTTCAACTTTGGTGGCCACCCAACAACACCCTATCTATACTATTAGCTTACCTAAGCCATTTATGTTTGTAATTGTGTTTGAAAGTTATTATATTTCTCAAGAAGCTTAAGATGGCATTTAAAATGTCTCATCTACCCTTAATTACCTTAGATTTCCTTCAAAACATGTTTGCTACCGCCTATAGTCAATTACGATGCAAGATTTCTCGCCCAGATTGACAAAACCTGTCTTTACATTATGTTAAGGGAATGAGTGAGATTTTTTGTGTATTCTAATCGACATATTGTGCTATCTCAGTAGGCCATAATTTGAGCCAAAATTTTACCTCGTGTCCTAGCTCAATCACAATTCAAGCAATTAAATGTATAAGAGGTGTATTGAAGTTATTTTTCATGACATAGATGATAAGAACAAGGGATGGAGGTATGAAGAGGAGTTGAAACAAAGTTCCAATTGATATGGGCCATCCATCTACTCATGATCATCCTTCCTTTTTAAGTTTAGATTTTATCCTCACCTTGGTTTTACCTCCCTCTACTAGAATAAAGGAGGAGATGTTCATTCATTTGAAGAAACCGCAGAAATCCAGAGCTTTCTACACTCTCAAAAGCTTTTAGAAGCATTTTTGGAATTTGAGAGAAAGTAGCAAACAAGATTTCTTAGAGTATATATGAGGAATTTCCTCAATCTTATGTGACAAGGAATTTCCTTGGTCAGGAGCTTTAGTCTTTTGTATCCTTGATCTTCTATGTCAAGGAAACTCCTTGGTCAAGAGATTTAGTCTTTCATATTATGTATGTGCCTTAGTCAAGAGCTTCAAGCCTTTAGGTATATTTTTCCAACCTTAGAATATCATAATACTATGATGTATAAGGGTCAAGGATAAAATGAATATATGTCAACTCAAAGCTAATAATAGTGCACAACATAAGCTAATACATAACATATTCATGAAAAAAACATGGCATTTTTCATTAATCTCATAAAATATATTACATTAGACTCTTACAACTCAAAGACATTACAATCTTGCCTTGTATGGGCCTTCTTCGAATTTAAAAATACAATCTACTCTCAAATGTGCTTAATTTAGTGTTCAATACACACCCTATTACTACATCAACTTATGGACCATTATGAAAATTCTCTTGCAAGCGACACCCACTCATTTGTAGACCCTCTCTTTTTCAGTTTACACTCTACCCAAACCAAGTCCAAAAAACCTTGATCTCTAATTCAGACCAAATACTTAACTTCATGGTTTTTGTTTGCTATAAGAGGAAAGAATAAATGATAAAGAAGATGAAGTAATTCACCTTCCAACCATTACAAGATCTTGGATGTTGAATTGAAGTGTCCAAAAATAACAACCATAAATAAATGAAATGAGACACATGTATAGTATGACATCTATATAAGCACTAACATTTGACACGTGGTATAACTTTATAGCTGGAAACCTACTTGCGAAAGTGAATTTTGAAATGAATCTTCTATTAGGCCAATTGGTGAATAAAACTTGGCGTGGTTTTCTTCAACATGTATTGATTCTCTCACACTTATGTAGTCCAAAAATATCTCATTGCATTGGATCATTATGTAAGCCATCTAATGTTTTACAAGATGGACCTTTATCTGCGACTACATATAATTGTTGTTGATAGGCCATAAGTTACTCACATGGTGTCGCTAGAGCAATATCTTGAAATGGTCTTTGTTTGCATCTGCAAAACCACACAATTTCCTTGTATAAGAATGTTATCATAGTGATACCTAGAAATGGTATACTTAGCATCTGTAATACCACATTTTTGGCATAGAAGTGTCAACAAAGTGATACCCTAAGAATGTTATTCTTTAGAACCTACACTATCAGTTTTTTTGCACATAGGTGTTGCCATAGCGAATGATGCCTCAAAATGGTCCATTTTGGAAACTTAAATAACACCCAAAACATCTTATAGAATATGCCACCTAGGTGATACCCAAGACAATGTATTTAACTCCACTATTGGATTCCTCTTATAAAAATACACAAAATTAAGAAAAAAAAACTTGATTTAGAGTTTGTATGAAGAAGTTATTGTCTTGGAAAAATATCATTGTTGTGATATCACATTATCTTTTTTAACTAGTTGTCATCTAGGTGATACCTCACCCATTTGTGAATTTTGATGATACCTTTGGGTTCCTCATGAATAATTATATGATTTCAAAAAAAAGGTCACTTTATTTGGAGTTTGTATGAAGTAGTTATGGTCTCAGAAAGGTATCATTTTCGTGATATCACATTGTCTACTTCAACTAGATGTTGCTTGGGTGATGCCTCACCCAATGTGACACATGATGGTATATACACATTACTTTCACATACTGACACTTTTTCTATTTCAAGGCTTGTCAAATCATTGATCTCCATGGGTGTATGTTATGCATACACTCAGATTGAGGTTAGCTATCTTATGGCACTTTGTGAACTATTTTGTCATGCATTATACTTCCTAGTAACACCTACATATACCCATGACATCAATAGATTCATCCTCCTAGGGTTCCATTCCCTCCTTTTGACCATATTTTTCATTTTGCCTACACATAGCTGACATCATCGACTTAGAAGATGATGTCTTATAATGACCTTGATGTTGGTTGACATCATCAGCTAGGCTAATGACATTATTTTCAACACAATTCTCTATACAAAATTGGCTAGGCCGATGACATAGACCAAAATTGAGTTTTTAATTTTATGGATATGATCCATAATTATAAGATTCTCATTTGTCATTTCTAAAGATATGAACAATCAATAGGCTATGCTTGCACTTAAAAATATTCCTTGGGAATAAGAAGAGGAATTAGTGTTAAGAGGAGTTTAGACTAAATACATAAAGTTAACACAAGGTCTTTGAAGATATCAAGAATAGGACTTATAATTGTGAGGTTTACCAAGCCTTTGGTGTCCCTAATTGTGGTCTACTTAGGTCTTCTTCATACATCTTGACTTCATTGAAAACAATCTCTCACAAAGTGATACAAGCCAATGAGGAGATTAATGCGCTTACAAGTTGACCAAATGTAAGTATTCCCAACTCTAAAATTTTTATTTTGTACTTTGGTTGGTGTATTAGATGATTTTTTATCTTATGTATTAGAAAACATAGATTAACACATGCTTGTTAATTTATTTCTATATTTTACATTCTTGTTATTCATGACTCTTGCTTACCACTTATTGGTGTCTTTATTTTATATAGCTCTTACTTCAAAACATTTATATTAGACATATCTTGCTTACCATCTAATGACACCTCAGATTGAGTAAGGTGATTCACCTTATATCACCTTGGATATTTCATGCGTGGATTCCCATTATAGACCCATTACAACCTCTTGCACACATAACTCTTGTCTATAACCCCATACTACTTTTTGGACCAACATATTGTGCATGTTGGATTAAGAATATTTTTTTATCTTTTCATATTGTATAGGATATTGAAAGATCCCAAACTAGGATTGAAAGCAAATAAAATTGATTTCCACTACTTACAGCATTCAATCAATTGGACAAAGATATAAAACCGAATGTAACTGATACTATAGCCCCAAATGTCATAAAATTATTACAGATTGGTCTCAAAACCCAATTATTATAACAACAACCAAACTAGAAATAAAAAACCTGGGATTGCGTGCTCTCGGCCTGCTGTGTCCAGAAAACACAGTCGCCGACGTCGGTCTCTGAGGATGCCGACGTCGGTCGATACCCTGCCGCCGTCGGTCGTCTGAGGGCGACCTCTGCCTGCGTCTGACTCCCTGATTGCCGGCGTCGGTAGATAATCGGCCGATGTCGGCCTATGTGCCGATGCCGGTCTCTGTATAACCCTGCAGCCGAACTGTGCCCTTTGCTTTCTCTGACCCTGTTAGTACGGCCTGGTGCCGATCTATCTATCCGTACAGATTTCTGTACCCGAACCTGATATGCAAATAAAATATATAAATCTGGAACCTAAACAATGAATAAATACCTGGAACCCATTTGCATAGGCTGAACCCTGGTATACTCTGTGAATGGCCTCTGAAGCTCCCGAACTGACCAATATGCACAATCTGGATTCCGTCTCGAATCCACCTCTGACAAAGCACTGGGTTTTCGTCCAACTCCTTGCCAATCTACTGAAGGGTTTCGTCCTCAGAGATTCCAGCTGAATCACCGATTCAAGCTTCTCAGAATAATTTTGCAAAAGAAGATATTAGATCATGCAAATGCTTTGCTTTCCCCTTCTTTTAAAGCCTTCCAAAGAAACTTATAAAAGAAGTTAATTTTATTTTCATAATAATTTAATTAATTAATTAAACCATTTTAATAGAAAATTGGGGACATTACAGTCATCCCTTCCCGGAGATTGCTTGTCCTCAAGCAATTCGCTCCTGATACCCAATACCAACTACCTGGATGCCATATTAATCTCAAAAATTTGCTAATTCTTCTGTCAGAAACACCAGGCTGGAAAATATCTGTGACTACATTCACCTTGTTTCTCCTAGAGAGTAGTGTGATAATCCTCAATATGTAATTAGCAAATTCACCATCACATACCTTAGACTTAGAAAAGGGCCGCTGCGCTACTCTGATTAACAAACTCTCACAATCCCCATAAGGATGTAGACTTATAATTGGAAAGGAAAATGCCCTGCAACAAATAGAATTAGTTACCACATCATCTATAAAATGAGACTCCATCCTGTGGGATGACCCCTCCTTAGGTCTTCCATCTTGCTCTGCCTTCAAGATAATCTTCCTTCCCCCAGAAAGGAATTCTAACTGCATACGGCGGTGATCAATAATGTAGCGCCCAATACCCTGTAACCACTGCATGCCCAAGACCACATCATTATCCTCTAAAGGAAACACATAAAAATCATCGGTCAAAGTGTAATTCCCTATCTGAATGCTGAGCCGTGGAATCCGTTTGGTACAACCCAATACTGCACCATCTGCCACCTTTACCCCGAAACCACCAAACTTCTCATACTGTAATCTACGCCTTCCCACTAACTTCCGGTCAATGAAGTTATGTGTAGCACCTGTATCTACCAAGCTCACTACCCACTTACCCTCAAGTGTACCTTTCAACCGAAAGGCATGAAAATTAGGATAACTGGAGAGAGTAGCCATAATTGCTTTGGCTGATGCCAAAGGCTCTGGGGTGTCTAACTCCAACTGTATCTGATCCTGCTCAATATTATCCTCAATGTCCGTATCAGGGACCTCCTCATCTCCACACTCCGAAGTTACCTCAATCAGATGAACCTTTCCTTTACCCATGCAACGGTGGCCTGGCTCCCATGGGTCTTTGCAGGAAAAACATAACTTTTTCCTCCTCAAGTCATTCCTAGTCTCCTGATTCATCCAAGGATTTGTAGAGGATGGCCCTTCTTTAATTTGTGGTGTGTTGGCCTTCTGTATAGGCCGAGATTCCGCAGCTATTTTCTTATCACCCTGATAAGAAGTGGGAACAGTGTCCAGTCTCAATGTCACATCAATGGCATCCTTAAGAGTGGCTGGTTGGAAAGCACGTACCAGTCCCTTAAGTCTATCCTGTAATCCCTCAATAAACAACATCACACTCCGTCTCTGAGGCATATCAGGTACCATAACTGCAATACGCTGAAACTCATTAATATAAGTTTCTGCATGACCACTCTGTCTAAGATGAGCCAACTCCCTGTAGTAAAGTTCTGTATCCTTACGGTCAAACCGTGCAATAAGTCTCTCAGTGAACTCAGCATAGGAGTGAACTAAAGCATGATCCTGAGTGACCAATCCATGGTGCCACCAATCATATGCGATCCCCTCTAGATGTAATACCGCAAACTAAATGGCTTCACGCTCAGGCATGGGCCTCAAAGAAAGATATATGTCTAGCTTGTGGACCCAAGCTCTTGCACTAGTCTCTCCAGAACCATTATATGAAGCCAATGTAATCTTTTCTGTAGCTCTATTGAGGTCATGATTATGCTGCTGCTGTGGTGGCCTATTACCCCGATCTCCCCTGAGTCTAGCCGTGTCTCTACGCTGTGCACAATACTGGGGAAAAGGAAAAACCTCCCTAACCTCTGGGGGTAAAGCTCTCCATTCTGCTGTCGCTGCCAAAACGGACTCTTGGAACCCCATCTCTGGTGGTTCCACCTATACTGGTTGTCCACCTGGTACAAACTGAGGCAGTAATGGTCTATTAGGAGTAGGTGTATGATGATGATGTCGCCTAGAGGAATGATGGGAGCTCCCCACCGAAGAACGGGAATGGTGACTATGCTGACTGGAATGATTGGTATGATCACTACTAGTCACTGAAGCTGATCTATTCCTTCTTCCTCTGTGTCTATCCACCTCTAAACGCTCCATGGTATCCTGTAATCGGTCTAGAGCCTGAACAATCCTGGGCTGGGTAGTGATGAGGGTCCTCATCATCTCCCTTTCTTCTTCATCCTGGTTTCTATGGGCATTCCTCTGTTCTTTGGCCATGATAGGTCGCTGTCCTAAACCCAACTCTCGCTCGTACTGAGCTCTACTTCGTGTAAAATATCTATGGCTTCTATCAAATCTTCCAGGATGCATAGAAATAAAATAGTTTTACCCCTACAGGCTGGCAAGATGCATGGCTCTGATACCACTGAAAGATCCCAAACTAGGATTGAAAGCAAATAAAATTGATTTCCACTACTTACAGCATTCAATCAATTGGACAAAGATATAAAACCGAATGTAACTGATACTATAGCCCCAAATGTCATAAAATTATTACAGATTGGTCTCAAAACCCAATTATTATAACAACAACCAAACTGGAAATAAAAAACTTGGGATTGCGTGCTCTCGGCCTGCTGTGTCCAGAAAACACAGTCGCCGACGTCGGTCTCTGAGGATGCCGACGTCGGTCGATACCCTGCCGCCGTCGGTCGTCTGAGGGCGACCTCTGCCTGCGTCTGACTCCCTGATTGCCGGCGTCGGTAGATAATCGGCCGATGTCGGCCTATGTGCCGATGCCGGTCTCTGTATAACCCTGCAGCTGAACTGTGCCCTTTCCTTTCTCTGACCCTGTTGGTATGGCCTGGTGCCGATCTATCTATCCGTACGGATTTCTGTACCCGAACCTGATATGCAAATAAAATATATAAATCTGGAACCTAAACAATGAATAAATACCTGGAACCCATTTGCATAGGCTGAACCCTGGTATACTCTGTGAATGGCCTCTGAAGCTCTCGAACTGACCAATATGCACAATCTGGATTCCGTCTCGAATCCACCTCTGACAAAGCACTGGGTTTTCGTCCAACTCCTTGCCAATCTACTGAAGGGTTTCGTCCTCAGAGATTCCAGCTGAATCACCGATTCAAGCTTCTCAGAATAATTTTGCAAAAGAAGATATTAGATCATGCAAATGCTTTGCTTTCCCCTTCTTTTAAAGCCTTCCAAAGAAACTTCTAAAAGAAGTTAATTTTATTTTCATAATAATTTCATTAATTAATTAAACCATTTTAATAGAAAATTGGGGACATTACAGATATTTATATAAGATATCTATTTTAGGATTACATATATTCTAGTGAACTTGGTATAAATCTTACCTCATCATTGTTTAGGTCATTTTCACTTTTTTCTTTTTTTAAGCCTATGAGATCAATTCCTTTTTCTATCAGTTTGTCAAACATATATTCATTTCCAAATATTTATTTATTTAGCAACCCTAAAGTTTATTCTCTCATTCCTACAATGGAATTCCTAAATGATATCTAAGTGAAGGTAACACAATGGTTTCCTTTCACCCAAGCATACAAAAATATGGATTGTAACATGGCTTATACCAACACCAATAAAAACAAAATTCCTTATACCAATAGAGGTCAACAATAGATCCAAAATAAATAAATAAAAATTACACCCCCTTAGGATATTGACCACAAGGTAAAATAAGATGATTGTTGAAGTTACTCTTAAAATGCAATAATTTATAATCAGAAACCTCAAACCTATGGGGAAAAACCTTGAGGACACACAAGATCTCATGATTCCTAGTTTTCATACACCTCCTACTAGGTCAAACATTTTTTCAAGCATGGGGGAAGTCATGGCATAGCTTTTCTCCTTGTATGAGCTTGTCCATATGGATAAATCACTTGCTGAAAATTCTTCTATAGGATGTGGATTTCCTTATTTCATGGTTTCCATATTTGGTTTCATGTTTGGAGGTCATTGGATGAACCAAATAGTTCAGGTTATAGGTTGAGATGACCATTACTAAGTTGCAGGCATTTTCACCAAGTACAAAGGTCCTTGTTCTTATAAGTGGTTTCAAATGGATGTGAAACATTGTATTTCATTCTTTCCATGTCTTTTTAATTCACTTTTCATTCCAAACGTAGCTTCAAAAGGTCTCACATGAATGTTGTAGTCAAGAAAAGCCAACACAATCAACTTTCTACATGACTGTCATATGCAATGAGGTGAATGAGAGTTTTGAGCTCAGTCATGGAGATATGGTGAAGTTTCCAAGACATTAGAAACACTATTCAAAGCACGAATAATCAGTATGGACTATGCAAATGGTTGAAAACAATTAAGACTTCTAGTTTAAACTACATGCACAGTCCTACACCATTGATGGAGATATACATGTGCCTTACAGGAAACCAAACATGTTGACTAATACACATGAACCTTTTTAAAGTATTTCAAGGTTGAAAAGGTTAATTTGAAGACTTTGGAGAGGTCTATAATGGATCATGAGGTCATACACTATGCATACTATCCATATCTCATCCCCACTACCTTTGTCTGCTACTGTCACACCTACAGGCTCCCACAGAGGTTTGAGCATTTGGAGTGAAGAGTTTAGACATGTTTTGAGATCCTCATAGAGGTTGAGGAGTGGAAATATGTCATAAGAACCATGTTTAAACCATAGAGTGCCAAGCATACTTAAGGAGTTATGTTCACAAGGGGAGAAGTTTGTTTTAGGGACTTGTTACCTTAAAAGTTCCAAAACAGAGGCTTGTCTACTTTTGATGCTATCATGTAATAAAGTGACATGGAGTCTAGATGAGTTTGGATGCCTCCATATTGTATCCCTCATGAATAAGTAACACCTTTTAAAATAAATTGAGGGTTTGACCAAAGGATTTGATGAAAAAGAGGTTTCATTCTGGAAAATCTTTCACTGCACTTTTTTTAGTGTTTTTTTATAGTATCTTAAACTTGAAAGTGATTTCACAATCCAAGGTGGAAGTATAGAGGCACATATCCATGTTGAATGATCCTTTGAGGTGAAAGGAACACTAAGGTCCCAAATAACATCGAGGGGAGTGAAAGCATAGGGTTTGAATTCAAAGATCCATCTACAGGTGTACCTTTCCCTCTGAAAAGTCACCTACAGCCTGACTATAGGTACTCACAAATTCATGGGATGAACCTTGGTGACTATAGGCCTGAAAACAAAAGCATTTGATAATTGGAGTTGGCTAAAAAGACCTAAAAGAGACCCTATGATGTGTGGCATATATTTCAAAGCCTACATATTCATCTACAAGACCTTTTTTTCTTCAAGGATGGTCACCTACAATCAACTGTAGGATGACAATGCATTAACATGTGACTATCTAGTATTATCACAAGTCTTTGCATATGATGAGACCAAGTAAAAATGAGTTATAAGTAGATTTTATGACTCTAGGAGGGTCTTGAATTATGTATAAACAAGGTCTAATATGCAAGTGTCAACTACAGGCATGTTTTTCTAAGCAAATAAACAAAACATAATTGATTGTAATTGGGCATATCAAGGTGGAAGGTATTCATTGAAGAGTCTAAAAAAGATTGGGATGATATAAATGTATAAAAGGACCCTCAAAACAATGACATACCATCTCATGAGAAGGAAATCGAGCATGGAGGGTCCTAACATACAACCTACATTCAATATACAAAATCCTCCATGTAGTCAGTGCTCAAGAAGTTTGTCTCAGGTTTTGAGATGTTTGGGAGACCTATTGATGTGACCAAGCTCTATAATTTTGTATAGATCATACCTAAGACCTAATGAGGCCTCTCATATAATGGAAATACGGCATGTAAAGACTCTCAAGAACAACCTATAGTCAACACACAAAACCCTGCACATAATTAGTGAGTTTGAGTAGTCTGCCTTGGAGTTTTGAATAATTGGGGATGTTATTGATATGATCCAACTCTAAGGTTTTGATCAGAGTATCCCCATTACTTTCCCAATCCACTCATATAATTTTTTTCTCTGAGGCAATATGGGAGATGCTCTCTATTCTATCTTAGATAGAGGCCACTCCCAGATGTACATATCCTATAGGTTTAGTAAGTGACAAGAAGGTGGGTTGAGAGTAGTGGTGTTGGTTCCCAGTTGTACACCTTATACACTAAGACTTTCACACTTTGAAGAACATAGAAAAATAAGATGAGAAACCTGCTAGTATGTCATTATAGCCGGGGAAGGGTTTATCATCAAGATTAGACTGAATGCAAAAAGTGACTAAGAGGCACCTACAAAGGGTATGGTTAGCTCCATACTACTTTTGGCTCTACCTGAACCATGGTGAGAAGACCTATGGGGTAGCTTGATCACATAGAGAGAACATGTAGTTCAACCTCCATGGGGGTTTTAGCACAAGGGAACACAAATATGACCAGGACATAACCAAGTTTATACACTTTACCCATGAAGGGTTATCACACGAAATACACAAATGATTTACGTCATATACAATCTACTAAAGAAATATGGGAAAGTGATTGAAATCTTGCTCTTAAAAAATCTTCAACAATAGCAATCAAATAAAAGAGTGCAATGCTAGGATTTAAAGCACAAACTACAAATGCATTTTAAGTATGTAAAATCTTATGTGGAAAGGCAAATGACACTCATAATACATAAAGGGTGTATTACTTATAGGGTAGGATAGAGTAGGATGAGTTAGACAACTATAAAATGGAGGGTGGCATAATGGTGGATTCCAAACAAAAAGGTATTTGGTATTATTTCATGAAAATATTTCCTATCAAGGATACAAAAAAAAACTTCAAATGCAAGATAATGGTAAATACAATATGATCTCTGAGACACTAGAACATACACTGAAACTAATCTTTCAAATGCCTTTCCTTATTGAATCCATAAACCTAGGGTGCCCTAATAATTTATTCAACAACCAATTCTAAAATAATGCAAAAAGGGATTTATAATCCAGATCAAAACCCAAAATGATAACTAGTAATAGGCATATAATAAGACATCCAGTCAATAATATTTGATAAACAGGTCACTACACTTCATCAACAGGAAACAAAAAAGAACCACAAGCATTTTCATTAACTTGAAAAGAAATATTAAAAACATCAACACTTCAAAATGCTACCATGGGGACAAACATGGTGAGATTGCTCTTTTGACAAGGGAGACATAAACATGCTCTCAAAGCTTGCTAATGGTTGTACAACTACAACCACCTTAGCAAGGGAGACAATATCTACACACAACAATTGATCCCAGATTTTTTTTTGTAGAACTTAGTTTTGGAGAAAATGGACACCTAGAATAATGACCAACAATACAACCAATATCCAACAACAAAATTTGAATAGAGGGGAAGCCCCCTATTTATACATTTTTAATCCTTCTCAAATCTAGGACTATGGGCTATAATTTGTAAAAAATTCATAACAAACTTTCTAGTTCTATCAAGATGCTCCCAGCTAAAAAATGCCCTTTGTCATGCTTGAGACTTTCATCCATTTGTAAGAAAAAATCATTGTTGTAACTACCTCTACAAGGAATGACGAGGACTCACAACCACATGGAGATGATCTTGACCACTTGCTTGCATAGATGGATGCGGAAAACAATTTAAGGAGCCAAACAAACTTTGTCCTCATGTGGAACTACCTAAAGATGCCCCTTTACACCTACTTAGAAGGTAAATTTCATGGTAGAGGATGATTTTTTTTATTACTATGTACAACTACTTAGATATGACAATGAATGGTTTCCTGCACAGTTGGAACCTTCTAGACAAGTGCCTTCCTTTTTTGCATGCCATGTAACAACCTGCCCTTGTAATCATGGATCAAAAATGATCTAGTTATGACATGAAACAAAAAATGATCCATGATCATGATTGAAAATATTTTCTTTGGAATGACTCACGGACCTTCTTCTATGCTTTGACTCTTTGCCCAACCAAGAAAGAGCCATCAAGTTTTACTTTTAAACCAAATCTTGCCACACATTGATACCTAACATTCCATTTCAGATCCAACAAGGCATCCATGGGGATTAAAAAATGACTAGCCCAATTAATCGACATCCAATCTAGACATTTGTCATTTCCTCATACAATTCAAACCCTTTGAAAAATACACCTCAACTTACACCATTATATCATCCTTGCCCAAGCAAACATGAGCCATATATATTGCATAAGATACTCAAGTTCTAATTTGTGGCACACAATTGTGCCACTTGTCATTTTTGCATTTGCCCATGTGATCCTATACTTTTCAGCCTTGGATATGCATTGTCAAATTTGGTTGGGGTGAGTAAACACACTCCATCAGATCATGATCTGAGGGCGGAGGCATTATTAGATACTACCTTTTACTTGGCCCTAAGGATATGGCACTTGACAGCCCTGTGGGCTTCTTATATACCTTTTAAATAGTCTCTACTACTTTAAGCACCCTCATGCCACATGGAAGTATCTCACTTGATCTCAGGTCTTATTGAACTGTCAACTACTAGCTCACACCATCAAATCTTAGGAACATGCTCAAAATTTAAATCATGCCCCATGAGCTCAACACTTGTCATGCCTATGCTTATCCTAGGTTCCTTTGACTATTTAACTTTCATCGTGCACCGTTGGATCATCCTGTTCTATGTAAATGCCACTATTGGATTTGCCTTCATTTTAAAACAAATATCTACTTTATGGGGTATAATATTGACACTTGGGCAACCATCCTAGAACATTTGAATCCCAATGACTACTTGCCATGTCTTAAAATTGATGTCCAAATGCTTGTCAAAAGATGTCCACGAGACCATCATACCTGTGAAATTTGATAAAGTTTGTTTAGGAATTTACTCATTGGGACTTTGTCTTCATCATCTTTGTTTTCATGTGGCCTTTTTGTATTAGGCATTTCTATTTTGAGCAATTTTTCTATAGTAATTTGGTCTTTGACTTTTGTGGTCTACAACATCCTAGTCTTTGGGAGAATTGTTTTAGGCATTTATCCTATAAAAATATCTCTGAAGCATTGAGCATTCCTTTGGGACTTTTGTGCAGACAAAATTTCTGAAGGAAATATCCATTCGAGTTTTTTGTGTGGATAAAAAGATTGAAAGACTATGGCCTTTAGATAATCTACACGAACACTTTTCCTGAAAGACTCTAAGGACTTGTACCAAGTATAACCCAAATTAACATAAGGAAATACCTAATGAAAAATGCCTGAGGGAAATACACTAAGGAAATACCAAGTTAAATCATCTATCCACTTTAACATAAACTTGACCTTTCAAAGAAACACTTTGAAACAATAATATGGCTAAGGACCTAGACTTTGATACTTGACTCTAGATGGACTTAGGCATTTACTCTTGATAAGGGCTCAACTGATTTATTAAAATTTTGAGTACTAACATTGGATCTCACCTAGGGATGCATACCCCCTGTGAGTGTGCAAAGAACCCAAAAATGTAAGACCAGGTGCCAATACAATGGGCCACAGAGTCAAAACTTAGTAATTTATATCAATAATCACTCATGAAGACTTGACAAAAAAATGTTAGACTTGATAAAAATAGATCAAGAGGATCTAAAAATGAACAAATGATAGAAAACATGAAGGGAAACTATACAAATAAATCTCAAAGTAGAGGGTGACAAAGAAATGAAACAACATAAAGATAAAACTATACAATATGGTACATAGGTTAGAAACTCAATCAAGGAAGTGTTTCAGATGTCTACCTTTGACTGGAAGCTCTAGTGTTTCACCATCTAAGTATCTTAAGAAAAAGGTGTGTTCCCCAATTTGACAGATGATGGAATAGGGTCCCATCCACAAGGAATCAAACTTACCATGTTTCCTTTCTCCTCATGTCTGCTATCCTAAAGTAGAACCAGATCAATCACTTAGAAGGTCTTAGAGTGACCTTCCTATCAAATATATTCTTCAACTTTTATTTGAAATTGAGGTGTCTTCCATGAGCTTGTCTTCAAATTTTATCAAGCTCAATAATTTGGTTCATCCTGCTTTCATAGTGGTTGATTTGCTCATCATCTTCTAGTTGCTGCATGAGCTGCTAAGTTGGTAGCTATAAATTAATAAGTAAAACTGCTTGAGCTCCATAAACAAATTCAAAATGGATTTTGCCTTTAGCTTTATTATATGTAATCTTATCATCCCACAAGTCAACTTTAGCTATTCACCCCACTTCTTATTTGCTTCCAATGTTAGCCTAATAATTTTGAACAAGTTCTTGTTACTAGATTCTGCTTACCCATTCCCCTGGGAGTTGTAATTGGAAGCATAGGTTAACTCAATCCCATACTCTTTACACAATACCACCAAAGGTTTGGATTTGAAGCTCATGGCATTATCATCAATAACCTTGATAGACACACCAAATATACAAATAATTTGATTTAGCAAAAAATCCATGACTACTTGGTTTGTGGCCTTCTTTATAGGGACCACTTCAACCCATTTCATGAAATAGTTAGTTGTAATAGTATCCACCTATGACCAATGCTTAACGAATCAATAATTTATCCAATGAAATACATTACCCATTATTTTAATAGAACCTCAATCATCATAGACTGCAAGGGAAGAGAACTAGAAGCTTTCATCCTCCTAACAAAACACTGACATTTCTTACACTTTATGACTTTCTAAGCAACATCTTTGAACAATGATGGCCACCAATAACTAACTTTCAGAATTTTATGAGCTATAACCTTAGGTGAAAAATGGCCATCACATACTCCATTATGGAAGTCTTCAATTAGGTCAACAATTTGTTCTTCTAGCATGCATCTTAGAAGAACCCCATTTAGATTCTTCCATGCTAGTTTGTTCTCAGTCAGGAGGTATTTTTAGGAAACAAACTTTAGAATTCTTCTTTGATTCTTGTTCAAGTTAGGGGGACAATTTAATTTTTTCAAGTAGTAAACAATATCACTATACCTTAGAGACATGTTAAATTGACTTAAGGAGTCATCAACATTAAAAACAACAATGTTTACCTCAACATATTACAAATTAGTCTCAGCCATAAACTTGGCTAGACCCATCCCTCTTAGTAACTTGGTGGTCTGAATATCCATGTCATACTCTTATAACTTGTTGACCCACCTGCATCTCTTGATGGATAATTTAGTCTGAGTCAAGATGTCCTTCACCATGGTATGTGGGACATAAGCAACAATATTTAAACTCAAGATGTAAGGCTTGGATGCCTTGACAGATTTCAAAAGAGCGAAAGCTTGTTTTTTCATGATAGTGTAATTTAGCTCAAGACCTTGCATAACTTTGCTAAATAAAGCTATTAGATGCTCATGACTTTCCTCATTATTTTTTATCAAGACAAAAACAATATTATATGATGCAAAAGAGAATATCTAGAATGGCTTTGTGTAATCAGGACTGGCCAAAATAGGGGTAGACTTTAAAGCTCCCTTGATGTCATTGAACGCTTGCATGAGCTTCTCCTCCCACTTGATGGTCTGGTCTTTTTTTAACATAGAATTAATAGGCAAAGTTATCTCTACAAAATTAGACCCAAACCTCCTTACAAAGTTAATTTGTCTAAAGAAAGACTGAATTCCTTTCTTAGACTATGGGATATGCACTTTGTCAATGGCTTCGACCCTTTTGGGATCAATCATGACACAATCCTTGGACACTATATGTCCCAATAACTTTTGTACTCCAAAGTGGCACTTATTTAGATTAAGTGAAATGCCAAACTCCCTACATTTGATAAACACTTTCTCAAGATGCTTCAAATGTTCTTCTTTATTCTTGGAGTACACAGTAATGTCATCCTCATACATAATAATGAACTAGTTAATTATCCATGAAAAAGTGACATCCATAGCTCATTAGAATATTTCACCATCATTCATCGACCTAAAAGGCATCTTCATGTATATGTACATGACCCAAAGCATTGTGAAATTGATCTTGGATCTCTCAGATTCCTTCACCACAACCTGGTTATAACCTGAGAAGATGTCTAATGTAGACAACATCTTTGATCCAGTAACACTTTGCAATAGGTTCTCTATATTTAGTAGGGGATAATTATCTTTTAAAGAATATTTATTCAAATTACTAAAATCCACACATAAGTGGATATCACCATTCTTCTTATGTACATGGACTAAATTTGTAACCCATGATGAATACTTGATGGGCTAAATGATACCACCATCCCTTAGCTTCTTCAACTCATTCCATATCTTGGTAGCCAAGATGGGGTTAATAGGTTTCTATTTATTCTTGAAAGCCTTGATATTAGGCTACAATGGGATGACATGCTAAAACAAGTCTTCCCTGTATGCTTTCAACTCAGGATAAGACCATGCTAAACAATCTTGGTACTTCCTTAACAACTACATGTAAGCTTGCTTCTCAGCTGCACTTAGGTGAGTACATATCCAAACCTTTTTTGGATTCTCATGAGAACCCAAATTGTACTCAATCATGTCTTTTGCGATGAATGATTCTCTTGATTTGATTCTATCTACTCCATCAAAAGATGCTTCTAAGCTTACTTGTCCTTTAGGGAACGTATTTGTCTTCAATTGAATAATGTCCTTCCCAAACAGGGTTTCATTTCCATCACAAAACTAAACCATAGATTCTAAGTCAATGAGTTGATCATGGAGCTTAGCCTCACAATTCAAAAACCTTGTAATCTAATAATCATCTTCAAACACCTACCAATGATGAACATTAGCTGGGACTAAAGGACTAATAAGCATCTCCACTTGATACTGACAATGAGGGCTCATATTTTCAATGTCATACTGAGCACCTAGCCCTGTAAGTATATCATATGCTTTGTTGAAACTTATATCACGATAATAGAGATTGAATGCATCAAATAATTCAAGTAGATCCTTAAAAACATTTTGATATTGCTTCAACCTTTTATTCTTGGTGGCATAAGCATTATAGACCTGCTTAACTACTAACTCAGAATCACTCTTGACAATCAAAATTTTAATTCCATATTTGTGGGTAATCCTTAAACCAAGCAAGAGTGCCTCATACTTAGTATTCATGCACTCAAAGGAAAAATGAAAATAAAACACAAAACACTTACCATTGGGGGCATACAAAATAACCCTAACTCTATTTCTAAGATTAGATCAATTCCCATCAATGCACATCTTCCAAACCACACTTCCTTTGTCAGGTTCAACATCAAAAAAAGTAGGCTGTTCACTAGTATCAACATTCCCAACAAGGTTTCCCAATTCAACATCCATGTACAACACTTCATTAAGATCATGTTTTGGATCTTCAACTACATGTATCATCTTTGGCTCTATATAAATTCTAACCATCTTACCCTCAAAATAAATGGTGGCATAGGAATGTTCCATCTGCACACTTCCACCCATATTAGACCCCCATTTATGTGACAAAAACATCCCCCACTTAGACGGGCAATCTATAACTACCATGCCCATATTTAGATACTTACCAAGATGAACTACCAACTATATAGCTAGTCCCTTAACTTGTCCAACAACTGGAACCTCTCATGAGTCCATGACATAATGCTTGTCAAAGGCTAACATAATCTTCATTCCAAGCTCATTAAAGACACTCAAGGGCATCACATTGCAAGAAGGACCAAATTCAAACATGCAGTTATGAAAAATTAGACCATTGATCAACAAGGTTATATAAAATGGATCCACATTCAACTGACTTTCTATAAGCACAATCTCAAAATAGACCTCCAAAATAGGTTCAACAACCTCTTTTGATTCTTCATTTTCTTCTGGGGATGCTTAGGGTATCTCAATTTCATTTGTAATTGACCTTTTACCAAATTCTAAATATTCAAAGGTCCTCTTCCTATGCTTAGGTATTCGTAATAGTTCAACAAATGACATGATGATTTTTATTTGACTCAATACTTGGGCCATATCACACATGATATACTAAGGAAGATGTGTATTTGGTGGAAGGGTAACAACACCTTTAACTAGAATACAGTCACTCAAGGTCTGAAGTGGAGTAGGTTGGGGTGGATTTGGATATTTAACAATAGTATTCAAAGGTGGATTTTGTTTAAACTCATTAGCACCCTTAGGGATATTAGACAATATGGGTATTCTATTTGTTTTAATAGGAGCACCTCTAGGCTTAGTAGCTTGGGACATGGGTGCTATCTTGGAAGCTTTTGGGGCTGATGTAGATTTTTTTTCTTCTTTTCTTACATTCCCTACCTTTGGATTTGTAGGGTCAGTGTCTTGAGGAGCAACACCTAGTTTCCTACTTCTCAAATTGTATTCCTTCTTTTGGGAAGCTACTGCATTAATTAAAAAATGCCTATCCTCCACTAATGGAATTCACCCAAGATATTTCTTAATCATCATAGAACATAAGAGATCAAAATCATGAATGGGCAATTCATATGCTTGTGCCATATTAACATCATAATCAAGGAAAAAAGTTGGGACACTCTCTATTTTGATCATGCTCAAAAACTGATCAACCATAGTATTATTCAACAATTTCATGGAGGTAGTTGATTCACCTTGAGGATTTTAAAAATCGAACATAAAAATCTCATATTCAAATTACGCATATTCAAGTTCATCTAAATCTTCATCAACTTGTTCAATAATATTACATGGAGGGTGTGGAAGGAAGCACTTGTCACACTAATCAATGTCTTTATCAAAATTCATATTATTTACCTTGGCATTTAAAGGAATGGGCACTTCTTTCCCAACCCTTCTATTCTAATTTTTATCCATTATTTCATTCCATGTAGGCCTTTTCCATTTAACATTATCTCAATGGTGGAAAGTAGGCCCCCTTTGTGCTTGATTCATATTTAGAGCCTTATCTTGACTAGTAAACACATGGGGGATCCCCTTATCATCTCTAGCCAACTTGTATGACATTTATTTGACAACTGAGGCTAAAGTTTTAATAGTTTCCTCAAGGCTAGCCATCTTAGTAGACTACACTCTTTTTGGATTGACCAACTTCACATTAGCCTACTTGCTTATGGGCTTTCCCATAACCTTTATATTGTTCTCAATTTGGATGGCCATATTGAATGCCAATCAGAGGTTGTGGGAGCCTTGTCCCTTAAGTAGTACGTAGCCTTCTTATCAAAGGCATCATATTATTTTATCAAGTATGATAGATTTTTGGGCTTGATGTTCTCAGGTAGCTACATCATAGTCTTGTTGAATCGAGTGTTGAAGTCCTACACACACTCATTAAGATTCTTTTTGATATTTTCAAACTCAGCCAAAAGAAACCTTGGATCAATCCTAGCATCACACTAAATTATAAAAAAATTTTACATCTCTTCCCATGAATCAATGCATCTAATGGGAAGGGAATTAAACCATTCATGAGCATCTTCCTCTAGCTTGTGCACGCAAAACTTAATACACACATCCTCATACTCAACCTCATAATCTTCAATCATATTTTGAAAGGTCCTCAAATGCTGATCACCGCTCACTGTATTGTTCCCTTAGAATTTTGGGAGGTGTTGCAGGCTAGAATTTCACCCTTGTGGGAGAGTTTTTTATGCTCTCTCACTCCTAGCTACAATATTGGAACAACCTCACGATGTGGGTATCTTGTAATGAGGTTCAACTTCTAGGATTTTTAAAGAGGATAGCTCCTCAAATGATTCACTTCAACTTGTTTCCCACACTAAAATCTACTATTGACTAAGGAAAAGGGAGAGAAAGATAACATGAAAGGAAAATCTAAGCTAAGGATGGTGATGCACCATAGTATGAAATGATCCACTTTCAGCTTGAAAACCTTAACAACTACTAATGAACCTAACCAAGACACAAACTAATATAATCTTATCTCAAGGTCAAAAGCATAAGTATTTTGTGTGGAGGTTGAAGGGAAACCCTACAATTTGAAGGACAAAAAGAAATAGGTCTGTATGAGACACTATAAACTCATATCACTTCAAGAAAGGGACCAATGTATAACACTTCACACAACTTACAAGGAACCAAAAAAATTAAAGCAAGATACATGGAGAATATATAGATGATGAAAAGGGACATACATCTACAAGTTAAACTCCAATAATGTATACTTGACTTCAAATCAAAATTAGAAAATTCATCTCATTGCTTCAAGAGAGTGTTACAAGGAAATTTTGATAGAGTAACTCTATCACCAATGGAGGGATCCATTTTTTAGACTCAAAAGCCTCTATATATAGTAGAAAGGGATGAGAGAAGAGGGGGATTGCATGAGAAAATGGAGAAGGATGCCATAAATGGCTATAACCACCACTATTGTCCTTGAGCTCCTTTTCATTCAAAACATGAAACTACCTTGACCATGAGATTAACCACTTAAGATTTTCAAAAATCTCCTCGATCCCTTTGCATATTCAAGTCTCCCATTGTTGGAGCTAAGAGAACCATGTTGTAGGTAGCTACATGTCCCTGCTAGTGCAAATGATTTGATCTCTACATTAACACTTGGTATGCTCCTTCACTTTTCATGTTATGCATGTATAAGGACAAAATCCCTATATCTTTGAATCTAGATCGAGTGATGCTACTTCTACATTGGGAGGCTATTTGTCAGAGGTGATGGCCATATCAAAGGATGAAGACCTCTCCATTAATTGCACCTACTAGATCCTACTTTGAAACCTGGGCCAAATCTTTTCTATAGGTGGAAAACCAATCTAAGGACATTGGTTTTCCTGTATCCATTTATGTTGATGCAAGTCCATACAAATCCAAACAACTACTTTTAGGGGTTTATATTTTGACATTTACAGGCCTGTCATGGGATATTTGAATCCTAATGGATATTTTATGAGCTTGAACTTTGAAACTAGTGCAAACATCATGTTTCATTTAGACACTTTCTTGGGGCCTTTTCTTTCAGGTAATTTGCTTGAATAATTTTTGTGGACTTTTCTCCTAAAGGAATTAAACTTCAAACTTTTGAGAGTGAACCTTCAAATTTTGAAAAGTCCTTTGGAGGAGTCCCCTTTCTAAAGGAAAACTATCTTTCGACCACTTCAAAAATGCCCCTTTCCAAAGGGAAAGTACCTTTCAAAACTTTTGTAAATGTTCTTTGGTTATTTGAAATGAACCATCATATTTTTGGAAAAGACCTTTGGATAAATTTTCTTCAGCCATCTCTTTAAAAGAAAAGGTCTTTGGGACTTTTGCAAAGGTCCACTTCTTCTAAAGATACTCTTCAAAAAAAAGCCGCATAAAACACTTTGTCATGGAAATGAGTCTTCAAAAAAAGTGTTTTGGCCCTTTGATTTGAAAGTGCCCTTTGGAACTTGAAAAAGTCCCCTTTTCATTAAGAAAAGTGCCCTTTAAATTTTTTATTTCAGCACTTCTTCCTGAAAGAATTCCTTCTGAAGGAATTCCTTCAGAGTTTTTGAAAAGGTCCTTTTCTTCAAGACAAAAGTTTTGAAAGAAACTTGCCTTCAAAAAAATTGTCTCAAATAATTTTCCCAAAGGAAAAGTGTCTTTTAAACATTCCTTTAGGATCTTCATTTTAGGCAAAAAGTTTGAAGGAATTTTGCCTTGGAAAAATTGTCTCAGAGAATTTTCTTAAAGGAAAAGTGCCCTTTGGAAAATTCCTTTGGGATTTTGAAAAGAAACCTTTTTGAAAGGAACATACCCTTCATATTTTTGAAATGGAACATTTTATTGAAGATTTACCATTTCATAAAATTATCTCAAATAATTTTCTAAAAAGAAAAGGTCTTTGTCTTTTGCTTTAGACATTTTGTCTAAAAGAATTATCCCTTTGGAAACTTTGTCTTAGACAACTTGTCTAAAAGAATTCAAAACTTAGCCAAAAAGGGTCCCAAAAGAAAAGAAACACTTAGTACCTATAAAGTATAAAAGAATAAACAAGTAAAGCCTTAGCTGAATAAAATATTTTGTACTTAGCTTCTGGCTTGCAGGCTTATCCTTGAACACTACTGCTAGATCCTTAGAAAACCTTGCTTGGATCCTCTCTATTTAAAATTTTTGATCCATTTCTAAGCCGTTTGATCCACTAATTCATAAAACTATGAAATATCTTTGTATGTGGGCCAAAAATGTCCAACATCTTTGGCAGCTCTCAGGGAAGCATGCCTACTATGCTCAAGAACCCATACCACTTGCCTTGTCTAGTCCATTAGCCATGGAGTCATTAGCCTTTGCAAATGAGCTAGTCCAAAACTAGATACAAGGTTGATCCTTTCTAGAACTTCTTATTGAAACAACAAGGATAATAAGAAAAAAATAAACACTGTGCCTAAGACACTTAGGGAAGGGAAACACACAACTAAAAAGATGTGAATAAGTCACTTAGGAGAAAACATGAAAAATAATATAAAATGTATAATATATACAATGGCTAAAAAATATTCTAATAGCATAAATTTAGATTAATCCCATTGACGGGATGGGTAGTACCTCTCCATGCAGTTGGGCCAGCTGAAAAGCATTATGTTGTTTGCATTTGTGGATCAAATAAGGACCACTCCACAAACTATCAAATTTGGTATGTTTTCTTGGCTTGGCCCTATTTGAATCTCATTTGAGGACTAGATCTCCTTATTTGAAGTCCCTTGATAAGGATCTCTTGTTAAAGGCTTTCTTGACTTGATCTTGATGTGATTCTAGTGTTTTCATTGCAAGGTCTCTCATTTCTTCAAGCTCCATGAATTCTGCTAGTCTCATATGCATGGGCTCATCTTCCATCAACTCCAGCTAATGGGCTAGTTCTAGTGTAGGCAACTCAAGAGAAATGGGAAACTTGGCCTCCCTTCCATATACTAAGACATATGGAGAATTTCCAATGGTAGCTTTAAGAGTCACCTTGTCAACCCACAAGGCTATTTTCAGTTTAGTGTGTGATGTCCTCTGATTCTCTTCCATAGTTATGATAATTCTTCATAAATTTTTATTTATGGACACAGCCAATCCATTTCATTGAGGATAATAGTTGGAAGAGGTGCTGCGGTAGATGCCCATCTTGAGATCCCATTCACTCATTTTTAGATCAAGGAATGATAATGCATTATCAAAAATCATAGTGGATGGAACACCAAATTTGGTCACAATATTGTCATAGAAGTCTAGGACTACATCTTCATTAGCTTCTTTAAACACAATGGATTCCACCCACCTGGTGAAGTAGTCAATTGTAGTAAGCACCCATCTATGTCTTGCACTTGATGGAGGGTTGATCATTCCTATGAAATATAGCCCCCATTACATGAGGGTTGCTCTACCTAAATTGGGTTGAGAGGAAGGGTTGCCAATCTTTGCTTACCCATAAAGAAATCACACTTTTAACACTTTCTTACCCATGCATATGCATCTTTGACGAGGTTGGGCCAGTAATAACCAGCACTCATTATCTTTTCTACTATGGTTCTAGGTGCAAAATAAACTCCTATAGGTCCATCATAGAAATGCTCCAAAATCTTGGTCACCTGGTCATTATCTATTCACCTAAGGAGTAACCCATTTAGGTCTCTTCTAAAAAGAGTACCACCTACTAATGTATAAGGTATGGATTGAAGTTTTAAATACCTTCTTTTTGCCTTATTTAGACCTTGAGGGAATTCTCCTATTAGCAGAAAATGTGCCATATCATGGAGCCAACTCTTATGAAGTAGAGGCACCTCCACCTGTGAGTTGTCTTGTATCACCATGGCAACTTATTTGTCCTCATGAAGGTCATCAACCATATGCTTGCACAAACCTTTGCCTCTGACTAGCTTAGTGACCTTGATCTCCATCTCATACTCCATGACCTTGGTAATCCAACCATCTCTCTTTTCATTTAAGTCTTTGTTAAGAAGGAAGTCTCTCACTCTGGGATGAGACACCATAAGATAGATTTTGCTATTGGAGAGCATTGGCTTGAAATTTTTAAGGCTTCTTACCATTGAAAGGACTTATTTTTATACAAAATTATACCTCACCTCACACCCCTCAAGCCCTTGACTAAAAAATGCTATTGACTGCTCAAGTCTTTCACCATTATTTTGCATCAACATAACTGATATATTATCAATATTGGCAAAGGCATATAATATGAAATATCTTAAGAAATAAAGATTCAAAAATATGGGTGCTTTGGAAATGGCTAGCTTGATAGCCTCAAATGCTAATTTACCTTCATTCGACCAAGTGAACACTTGGTTCTTCTTCAGCATAATAGTGATGGGTTTGACCAAGTTTGAAAAACTAGGTATAAACTTTCTCACAAAGTTTATTTTCCTAAGGAAAGTTTGGAGTCCCTTCTTATGCTTGGGTAAGGATAAGGCCAAGATGACACTTATTCTATCAGGATCAATAGTTAATCCTTATTTTGAGATAATATGATCCAATAACTTAACTTCATGCTTAGAAAACACATACTTCTTGGGATTCAAAGAGATCTCATACTCTCTGCATCTCTTAAAGATCAACCTTAAGTGGTCCATATGTTCATTAGATCATTCACTCATTTTGCACCATAGTATGAAATGATCCACTTTTAGCCTGGAAACCTTAACAAATACTAATAAACCTAACCAAGACACAAACTAATATAATCTTATCTCAAGGCCACAAGCATAAGTATTTTGTGTGAAGGTCGAAGGGAAACCCTACAATTTGAAGGACAAAAAGAAATAGGTCTGTATGAGACACTATAAACTCGTGTCACTTCAAGAAAGGGACCAATGTATAACACTTCACATAACTTACAAGGAACCAAAAAAATTAAATAAATATACATAGAGAATCTATAGATTATGAAAAGGGACATACATCTACAAGTTAAACTCCAATAATGTATACTTGACTTCAAATCAAAATTAGAAAATTCATCTCATTGCTTCAAGAGAGTGTTACAAGACAATTTTGATAGAGTAACTCTATCACCAATGGAGGGATCCATTTTGTAGACTCAAAAGCCTCTATATATAGTAGAAAGGGATGAGAAAAGAGGGGGATTGCATGCAAAAATGGAGAAGGATGCCATAAATGGCTATAACCACCACTATTGTCCTTGAGCTCCTTTTCATTCAAAACATGAAACTACCTTGACCATGAGATTAACCACTTAAGATTTTCAAAAATCTCCTCGATCCCTTTGCATATTCAAGTCTCCCATTGTTGGAGCTAAGAGAGCCATGTTGTAGATAGCTACATGTCCCTGCTAGTGCAAATGATTTGATATCTACATTAACACTTGGTGTGCTCCTTCACTTTTCATGTTATGCATGTATAAGGACAAAATCCCTATATCTTTGAATCTAGATCGAACCATGTTACTTTTGCATTGGGAGGCCATTTGTTAGAGGTGATGGCCATATCAAAGGATGAAGACCTCTCCATTAATTACACCTACTAGCTCCTACTTTGAAACTTGGGCCAAATCTTTTCTATAGGTGGAAAACCAATCTAAGGACATTGGTTTTCCTGTATCCATTTATGTTGATGTAAGTCCATACAAATCCAAACAACTACTTGTAGGGGTTCAGATTTTGACATTTATAGGCCTGTCATGGGATATTTGAATCCCAATAGTTATTTTATGAGTTTGAAATTTGACATTGGAGATCAAAGGGAAACCCTGAAATTTGAAAGATAGAAAGAAATAGGTTTGTATGAGACACTATAAACTCATGACACTTCAAGAAAGGGACCAATATCTAACACTTCACACAACCTACAAGGAACCAAAATAATTAAAGTGAGATATGTGGAGAATCTAAAAATGATGAAAAGGGACATACATCTATAAGTTAAACTCTAATAATGTACAATTGACTTCAAACCAGAATTAGAAAATTCATCTCATTACTTCAAGAGAGTGTTACAAGGCAATTTTGATAGAGTAACTCTATGACCAGTTGAGGGATGACTTTTTAAGACTCAAAAGCCTATATATATAGTAGAAAGGGATGAGAAAAGAGGGGGATTTCATGAGAAAATGGAGGGAGGGATGTCATAAATGGCTGCAACCACCACTATTGTCCTTAAGCTCTTTTTCATTCAAAACATGAAACTACCTTGACCATGAGATGAATAACCTAAGATTGCCATAAATCTCCTTGATCCTTTTGCATATTCAAGTCTCCCCTTGTTGGAGATGAGAGAGTTATATTATGGGTAGCTACATGTCCTTGCCAGTGAGAATGATTTGATATTTTCATTAAAACTTGGCATGCTCCTTCACTTTGCATGTTCTACATGTATAAGGATAAAATACCCATATCTTTGAATCTAGACCGAGCTATGATACTTCTTCATTGAGTGGTCATTTGTTAGAGGTGATGGCCATGTTGAAGGACAAGTACCTCTCCATTAATTTCACCTACTAGCTCCTACTTTGAAACTTGGGCCAAATATTTTCTAAAAGTGGAAAACCAATCTAAGGACATTGGTTTTCCTATATCTATTTATGTTGATGTAAGTCTATGAAAATCCAAATAACTACTTGTAGGGGTTCAGATTTTGACATTTGTGGGCCCATCATGGGATATTTGAATCCTGATAGTTATTTTATGAGCTTGAACTTTGACATTGGTGTGAATGTCATGTTTCCTTCAGATACTTTCCTATAGGCCTTTTCTTTCAAGCAATTTGCTTGAACAATTTCCATAGACTTTTCTCCTAAAGGAATTAAAATTTTGACTTTTGAGAATGACCCTTTGGATTTTGAAAAGTCCTTTGGAGGAGTCTCCTTTTTTAAGGAAAAATATCTTTCAGCCACTTCAAAAATGCCCCTTTCCAAAGGGAAAGTACCCTTTGGAACTTTTGTAAATGTCCTTTGGTTATTTGAAATGAACCATCAGCTTTTTGGAAACTACCCTTCAAATAAATTTGCTTTATCCATCTCTTCAAAAGAAAAGGTCTTTAGGAATTTTGCAAAAGTCCACCTCTTCAAAAGATAATCTTTGGAAATGATGCATAAGACACTTTGGCATGGAAATGACTCTTTGAAAAAAGTGTTTTAGCCCTTTGCTTTGAAGTTCCCTTATAAACTTGAAAAAGTCCCCTTTTCACCAAGAAAAGTGACCTTTGGATTTCTTGTTTCGATACTTCTTCTTGAAAGAATTCCTTCTAAATTTTTTCCTTTAGATTTTTTGAAAATGTCCTTTTCTTTAGGACAAAAGTTTCGAAAGAAACTTGCCTTTGGAAAAATTGTCTCAAATAATTTTCCTAAAGGAAAAGTGTCTTTTAGAACATTCCTTTAGGATCTTCATTTTGGACAAAAAGTTCGAAGGAATTTTGCCTTAGGGAAAAATTGTCTCAGATAATTTTCCTGAAGGAAAAGTGCCCTTTGGAAAATTCCTTTAGGCTTCTAAAAAGAAACCTTTCCAAAAGGAACATACCCTTCAAATTTTTGAAATGGACCATTTTATTAAAGAGTTACCCTTCGAGAAAATTATCCTAGATAATTTTCTTGAAAGAAAAGGTCTTTGTCTTTTGCTTCAGATATTTTATCCGAAAGAATTATCCCTTCGAAAACTTTGTCTCGGATAACTTGTTTGAAAAAATTCAACACTCAGCCAAAAAGGGTCCTAAAATAAAATAAACACTTAGTCACCTCAAAGTCCAAAATAATGAATAAGTAAAGACTTATCCGAATAAAATATTTTGCACTTAGCTTCTGACTTGTAGGATTATCCTTGAAAACTACTACTGGATCCTTAGAAAACATTGCTTGGATCCTCTCTAGTTGAAAATGTTGGATCCATTTCTAAGCCCTTTGATATGATGCTTCATCAAACCATGAAAAATCTTTATATGTGGGCCAAAAATGGTCAATAAGAGACATTTCCTAACTTCATTTAGGACTTTATTAGGATAGCCTGACATTTCATCAAAATTGATAGGTTTGAATTTGTGAACATGGAATGCAAGATGCTCATTCTCATCTTGGTCCCTATGCCTCATGATTGGTTCAATGGGAGGTTAAAAAAAATATAAAAGGGATATGAGGGGGTAAATGAGGTGGACTTGGTGGATCAGACTTGGATGGGATTCAACTGGTTGAGAAAGAGATAGATAATATACAAGATTATAGGTTTTAGAGTCGCTAGGAAAGATATGATAGTCCTCAATAATAGGATGGTAAACAAGAACTTCAATATTTTTGAAATCTTGACAGCCCTTAGTAGCTAAACTTTTCCCTTCAATAGGCCTCCAAACTTTTCCCCTTCTTCTTTGAGGAATACTCAAGGGTGGAACAAGTTTCTTTGACAGGTCACTTTTGAAAGATGATCTTAATCCTTCTAGCTTTGCAAACAAGAAAATACTTAAAATTAAAAGTTAGATGAATATTTAGAATAGGCTCAAATCTTCCTTGAAACCATAAAATAAAGTTAGATTCACCACTAGAATCAAACTTCTAGAATATAATAGTTTTCAAACTATTTGTGATACATGCTGAAATTAGACTCGCTGAAGCTTAATGAGATAGAGAACAAAGATATTGAAATTTTCAAAATAATGTTTAAAAGGGATAAAACACCTTTCAACATGCAATGTTAATAGTTATTTACAATAAACTTAGTATAATTTGAATTATCAATCATTAAAACTTCATAGCACATCCCTAGTGGAGTGCTGCGACATTGATGGCCAAGATAGTCCAATTGTAACAAATGATAGGTAGAGAACCTTTTAAATAGATTACTTAAAACTCTCTATAAGAGTACACAATAACACAAATACCATGGGCATATTTTATTTCCCTAGTAATGGTGCCAATGAGTGTTATTTCCTAGTTGTACACCTCGTACACTCAACCTTACACACTTTGAAGAAAATGGAAAACTAAGATGAGAAACCTAATAGTAAGTCATTATAACCAAGAAAGGTTTTAGCATCAAGATCAGATCAAATGGAAAAAGTGACTGAGAGGCACCTACAAAGGGTATGGTTAGCTCCTTGCTACTTTTGGCTCTA
This sequence comes from Torreya grandis, assembly GCA_037957365.1. NCBI lineage: Eukaryota > Viridiplantae > Streptophyta > Pinopsida > Cupressales > Taxaceae > Torreya > Torreya grandis. Next base: position 57,040 of record JARHVA010010636.1, on the reverse strand, counting down.
CCTAAACTAAGGTGAGAAGACCGATTGGGTAGCTTGATCACATGGAGAGATTATGTAGTTCAAACTCCATGGGGTTTTTAGCACAAGGGAACACAAATATGACCAAGGAAAAACCAAGTTTATACACTTCACCTATGAAGGGTTGTCACACAAAATGCATAAATGCTCTAAGTCATATATAATATAATAAAGATAGATGGGAAAGTGATTACAATCTTCCTCTTAAAGAATCATTAACAAAAATGATCAAATAAAAGATTATAATGTTAAGATTTAAAACACAAACTGCAAACACATTTTAAGTATGCAAAAATTTATGTGTTTTCAAGGCAAATAACACTTATCATATGAAAAGGGTGTATTACTTGAAAGTTAGGACAAAACAGGACAAGTTAAATAACCATAAAATAGAGGGTGACATAGTGGTGGCTTCCAAATAGTAGGGTATTTGGCAATATTTCATGATAATATTTCTTAGCAAGGATGCAAAAAAAACATCAAATGAAAGATAATGGTAAATACAATATGATCCCTAAGAGACTAGAACACACACTAAAACTAATATTTCAAATTCCTTTCCTTACTGAATCCATAAACCTAGGGTGCCCTAACAAGTTATTCAATAACATATTCTAAAATAATGTAGAAAGGGATTTCTAATCCAGATCAAAACCTAAAATGACAACTAGTAAAAGGCATAAAATAAGACATCCAGTCAACAATATTTACAAAATAGGTTACTGCACTTCATCAATAGGAAACAACAAATAATCACAAGCATTTTCATTAACTTGAAAATAAATATTACAAACATCAACACTTAAAAATGTTACCATGGGGACAAACATGGTGAGATTGCTCGTTCGACAGGGGAGAAATAAACATGCTCTCAAAGCTTGCTAATGGCTGTATAGATGCAACCACCTTAGCAAGGGAGACAAGATCTACACACAATAATTTATCCCAATTTTCTTTTTGTATAACCTAGACTTGGAGGAAATGGACACTTAGAACAATGACCAACACAACCAACAACCAACAACTACCTTTGAATAGAGGAGAATCCCTCTATTTATACATTTTCAATCCTTCTCAAATTTGGGACTATGGGCTACAATTTGCAAAAAATTTATAACTTTATAATTTCATCAAGATGCTCCTAGCGAAAAAATGCCCTTTGCCATGCTTGAGATTTTTGTCTATCAACAAGAAACATCATTTTTACAACTACCATTATAAAGAATAATGAGGAATCTCAACTATGTGGAGATCCTCTTGACCACTTTCTTGCACATCTAGAGGGAGGAAAAAATTTGAGGATCCAAACAAATTTTGTCCTCATGCATAAAACCTAAAAATGACTCTTTATAACTACATAAAAGGTAAATTTCTTGGTAGAGGTTGAAATTTTTTTCTTACTATGTATAATTGCTTAGAGATGCCAGTGAACAGTTTCCTACATAACTAGAACCTTTTAGACTATCACCTTATTTTTTATGCATGCCATGTAATAACCTACCCTTGCAATTATGTCTTGGGAATGATCTAGTTGTGATATAAAATAGAAAATGATCCATGATCATGATTAAAAATATTCACTCTAGAACAACTCATGGACCTTATTTGCTTCGACTCATTGCCTGACTAGGAAAGAGTTGTTAACTTTAACTTTTAGACCAAATATTGCCACACATTGATACCTAACATTCCACCTTAGATCTAACTAGGCATCTATGGGGATTAAAAAATGACTAGGCCAATTAATCAACATCTAATATAGACACTTGTCACTTCTTCATGCAATCCGAGCCCTTAGAAAATCCCACCTTATCTCATACCATTAGATCATCCTTTCCTAAGTAAACACAAGCAATAGATCATGCATGAGATGCTCAAGTTCTAATTTGTGACACATCACTATGCCATTTGTCATTTTTGCATTTGCCCATAAGATCCCTATGTTTTCAAATTTAGATATACACCATCAAATCTAGTTGAGGAGAGAAAATACACTCTATTAGATCATGATCCAAGGGGTGGAGTGATGTTGGATACTACCTTTTACTTGGCCTTGAGGATATGCCACTTGGTATCCCCATGGACTTCTTGTGTACCTTGTAAATAGTCTCTACTAATTTGATCACCCTCATGCCATGTGGAAGTATCTTTCTTGATCTTGGGTCCCATTCAAATGTAAACTACTAGCTTGCACCATTGAATCTTTGAAACATGCTCAAATTTTAAATCATGACACACAAGCTTTAAACTTGTCATGCCTATGCTTGTCTTAGGTTCTTTTGACTATTAAAATTTGATCACATATTGTTATATCATCCTACTCTATGAAAATTCATGCCATTAGACCTACCTCCATTTAAAAATAAATGGATACTTCATGGGGTCTAAAATTTATGCATACACAACCATCTTGGAACACTTGAATCCCAATAACTACTTGATACATCTTAAAATTGACATCCACATGCCTATCAAAAGACATGTATGGGACCATCATACCTATGAAATTCAATTAAGTTTATTTAGGACATTACTCATCAATAATTTATCTTCAATGTCTTTATTTTCATGTGGTCTTTTTGGATCAGGGATTTCTATTTTGGGCAATTTTTTTGTAGCAATTTGGTATTCAGATTTTATGGTCCTCAACATCCTGATCTTTGGGAGAATTATTTCAATCATTGAGCATTCCTTAGGATCTTTTTCATGTCAATAAAATTATCTCAGATAAAATGTCTGAAATAATTTCCCCAAAACAAATAAGCCCTACATTTTTACCAAAGAAATATGACTTTAAACTTTCCCCAAAGAAATGCAATTCTTTTAGACTTTTTGCATTGGCAATATATTCGATGGAAATAAGACTTCTTATCTATAGAAAATTTGTCAAAATTACCCTTCAAGATTTTTGAATGGCCCTTTAGATCTCTTGAGGGTGCCCTTTGGACTTATTGAAAGTTTCCTTCAGATCTTCTAAAAGTGTCCTTCAAAAATTTTACAAGGCCAAAATGCCTGAAGGAAATAGCCCTTTAGGCTTTTTGTGTGGGTAAAATGCCTGAAGGAATAATAATTCAGGCTTTTTGTGTGGACAAAATTCCCAAAAGAATAATCCTTTAAACTTTTTGTAAACACTTCGGCTGAAATAAATAAGTCCTTACGATTTACCCAAAATAATGGAAATAGTCCTTCAATCTTTTTGTGTAGATAAAATGCTTGAGGGAAATATACCTTTGGGGTTTTTGTGTAGACAAAAAGCTTGAAAGAATATGGCCTTCAAACAATTTGTGCAAATACTTTTCCCAAAAGACTATGTGGACTTTGTACCTCCATAAAAACTTTACCAAAAGTACCATTCAAGCTTTTGGAATGGGTAGTTTAGATCTCTTGAGGGTGCCCTTTGGAAAAATTTCAAGGGTAAAATGCCCTAAGGAAATATCCCTTCAAGATTTTTGTGCAAACAAAATTCCCAAAGGAATAATCCTTCAATATTTTTGTGCAAACAAAATGCCTGAAGGAATAATCCTTTGGACTTTTTGTAAATACTTTGGCTAAAATAAATAAGTCCTTATGATTTACTCAAAATAATGGAAATATCCCTTCAATATTTTTGTGCAGACAAAATACCCAAAGGAAATATCCCTTCAATATTTTTATGTGGAAAAAAAACCCTAAAAAATATGGCCTTCAGATAATCTATGTAAACACTTTTCTTGAAAGACTCTAAAGACTTTATACCAAGTAGAAACTAAATTAACATAAGGAAATACCCGATGCAAAATGCCTGAGGGAAATACACTAAGGAAAGACCAAGTTAAATCATCTATCCAATTTAACATGAACTTAACCTTTCAAAGGAAATCTTTGAAACAATAATATGGATAAGAACTTAAACTTTGATACTCAACTCAGGCTATATTTAGGCATTTACTCTTGATAAGGGCTTAATTACTTCAGTGCAATTTTGAGCAATAACAAGTGAAAACCTTACAAAATGGTATGGTTATTTTTTATAAACATGTAAAATCATGTAAAATCCCTCACAATCATGACCAACTACTCAGGGGGGGTTGATGAGTAATTTTGTGTAGTCAAGCCTTACTAGACCTAGACTAGGCCTACTACCTAAAGGAGGTCTAATTCCATTTACAACAATAAGTGAGAATTCTAAAGCATTGAATGAAATTAATGGGGAGATATAATGTGTGTGAGAGCCTTTATTTTGTAGATAAGGTCAAAGAGAAATCATTTTTTGGCTTAAAAACATGATAACCTACACACAATGCCTTATAGAGCTCAAGAGGCCAAATTTGAAATCTCACACCTGTACAGATGATTAGCATGGGACCTAAGGAGTTGGGATAGGATAAATGTTGACCTCAATAAATTTCACTATGTTATTGAGGTCAACATTTATACTAGACTTCTTGAAATTTACCTTAGAGTGAAATCACTTGATTGGTACATGAATTTTCTCGATGGTTGGATCACAACATGGGATGAATTTGGATTGATTCTAACTTCAATATTTGAAGATGAGAGTAGCCACACTTAAATCATACACCAACTCAATGTGATCTAAAGATCCCCCAAGGAAATAATGCATGAATTCAATGAGAAGTTACAAAATACTTGGCATAGGTTACCTCCTCCCATGAGATCACCTATTAACTTTGTCATCCCTACACACTTGAGAACCATTGGTACTGATATTTCCATCATACTACAATCCATGAGTGGTTTCACTCTTCTTGAAGCATATGAATTTAACATTAGAGATGAGAATGGCCTAATTCAACCAAGAAAGTTTCTTCCTAAAGTGTCTATGACCATATTTCCTAATTTTATTATTTTTTTGCCAAACATTACCCAAGTTCTTATTACAAATGCTATGTCAAAGTCTGCTCCTAAGAAGGCAAAAGATGATATTGATTAGAGGGCAAGATTCTTAGCCTTAGAGGCTTAAACGAGGAAAGCCAATAGAAACAAGGTGATCATAAAAATATTTATCCCTATCATCAAAAATATGGTCAAAAATATGGGAGAGGGAGAGGTCAAGGGAAGCCTAACTTCAATAAGCATGTCAATGTGTACAATACTAATTTCACCTCCAACACAAGAGAGATGGTACCATTCCATAGTAGCTTGGTGCAAGGAGAAAAATGGAAATAAGGTCAACTCATGGATGCTAATGAAGGTGGAGAGTAAGCTCAATTTTCTCAAGGAGGAGTTACTCATCTACTATCAATAGAAGATGAACTCCTAATGTAAGGAAGTGAAGGTTAGAAGCCTCAAAGATAAAGCTTCACTAACTTCTTAGTGTAAGATACTTATATGTGTAACAAAGGAAATTATATTTTAGACAATAAAATAGCTATGATAAAGGCTATAGGATATGAAAATAATGTTCCAAAAAGTTAATTTAATCTTCCTACAAGATAGTAAGGCATGTTTGTCCCTAACACTCCTACACCTCCTCTAAATCAAAATGTGGTAAGGTCTGCTTAAGGTGTTTCAATTCCTCAAGTTCCAAGTAATCCTTTACCTTCAATGAACCAAGATAAAGTAATTAATTATGATATAAAAATAGTATATTCATTAAATATTTTTAAGGTATTTATACCCTAAACATAGTAGATTCATTAAAGAGTGTTAAGGCATCCATTTCCCTTTGGGATGTCTTTCATATGCCTAGCCAAAATAAACTCTTTGAAAAAATAGTTGTCTATTATTATTGATAGTCTTTCATCACCAAGAAATGATCATGGTCATGTTTCTCTTACCAATTCACCTACAAAAATTGTGGAACCATTTACCAAAGTTCAAAAACCTCCACCTTTTTACCTCACTCTCATTGTGGGTGACAAACTAGTTCATAACTGTATAGTTGATAGTGGAGCCTCTACATCAGTGATGCCCAAAGTTGTATTTGATGAATTGGGGATAAAGTGTGAACCACATAGAAAAGGATTGATTTAGTTAGATGGTACACCTACCAAGATAATAGGATTGATCAAAGGTTTAAAGGTTTTTCTCCATGATTGTCCTAGTTTCCCTATCATCTAGGATATTACTGTTGTGGGCTTTCTTACTCATTTTACAATCTACCTCTCAAAAGATTTTACAAATAAGATATGAGGATACCTCTCAGATGATTGGTATTTATTGGACTTCAGAACAAGATATGGAAAAAAAGTGACCATAATAACTTAGCCACGTGCTAGATTTCACATTGAGCCTTATGTAGAGGCAAACTCACATTTGAATTGTGTAATCAATGAGAAAGGATTCTAATGTGGATGATTGCGATTCCTATAAGATTAAAGGAAAGGATAACTTATTTCTAGATGAGTGTGGTGAAGATGCTTATGAAAATGATCCATATACCTACTTTGAACAAACTAACCTTAACACCTATATCATCCATGAAGGAGCATTTGAGCAACTTAAGGTAAGTGTTGAAAATTCTTTCTCACAAGCTACTGAAGGTAACTAATTGATCCATGTATATGATGATGATATATTTAATGAATTTATAGATCACCATGGTGAAAATAATTATGTCTTTCTACCTACAATTGATGAAGCTACCCTTGATGATGACATTCATGAGGAAGAAGAAGATGACTTAAAGATTATAGAAACCTTTTACAAGGTTATAGGGAGTATTGAATAGCATTGGAGGAATTTCATGAGGAGATATTAGGTGTGTAATAACCTTTAGTCTATAGATAAGTTCACAGAGAAGCCATTTCTTGGCTTAAGAGCATGACGACATATACAAAATAAAGGAAAGGGATTGAGAGGCCAAGTTTAAAAGATTGTAGCTATATGAACATATAGAATGTGAGATCAAGGAGATAAGGTATGTTGGATAAGGTCCCAAATAAGGATCTAGTGGGATTTTTTCATGAGTTTAATGTCATAATTTTATGAACAATCCTTAGAGGTCAAAACTACCTAAAACCCTCTAAAACCCTTGATAATGACTTGATGGATAAAATAAAGGAGAGGCATCCAGATGGTCTAGTTTGAACATGAAAGTGATTTGAGCTTGTAGAAAACTCCCTAGGGATTTTTTACATCAATTTGGATTCTACCCTACTTGTATGAATAGGGTGAAAAATGGCTTTTCTTGGTAGATTTTGATGTTTTATAGGTACAAAAGGGTTTTGAAAGATGAGGATCACTTTTGGAGAGAGAATTATTGGTTCCAAATTGTAAAAAACATACACTTGACCTTGAACACTTGAAGTAAAATGGTAAGCAATGATGGAAAACCCACTAGTATGTCATTGTAGCCAGGGATGGGTTTGCATCAAGATCAAACTGAATCTAGAAAATGACTGAGAGGCACCTACAAAGGGTATGGTTAGCTCCCTACTAGTTTTGGCTCTGCCTAAACCAATGTGAGAGGACATACGAGGTAGCTTGATCATGTGGATGGATTTTTTAATTCAATCTCCATGGGGATTATCAACACAAAGAGACATAAATCTGACTATAACACAACCAACTTGCTCAATCCACCTAGGAAGGGTTAGCACACATAATGAGAAAATGTTCTAGGCTAAATACAAGCTAATAAAGATATATATGAATGTGATTGCAGCCTTGATTCAAAAGAATATTCAAAAACATAGGGGCTGAATAAAAGATTGTAATGTTGGGCTTCAAAGTGCAAAATGTAGACACATGTTAAATATATAATGTTTATGCATCTACATGCAAATAACACTTTAAGATATGTAAGGTCATGTTATTATGTAGGGTAATATATGGTAGGACAAGTTGATAGTTATAAAAAGAGGAGGATGGTGTGATGGAAATATTTAATCAACAAGGATTCTTTCAATCTTTCATGACATCACTTGATGCAGAGATGTAGAAAAATCAAATTCAAGCTAATGGAACTAGCAAGAGTAATTTACCTTTTCCCATTTAATTCATAAATCTAGGGTGCCCTAATAGGTTATTCATTAACATATTTCTAAACATAACTTAGAAAGGGATTTATAACCTAGCTCTAAGTTCAAGATGACAACCAGTAATGAGATATCTTATCAACAACATTTGTAAAACATATTACTACACTTCATCAATAGAAAATAACAAAGAACTACAAGCACTTTCATTAAATTTACAAGAAAATATTACACACATCAATGTTTCAAAATGCTACCATGGGGATAAACATGGTGGATTTACTCTATATTGGATAGGGGAAACACATAAAGATGCTCTTAGAGCTTGTTAATGGTTGTACAACTACAACCACCATAGAAAGAGAGACAAAACACACACAATAGTGATCCCAAATGGTGGAAGAGCCTATACTAAGGAAGACACTAACCAATACTATGACAAACACAATCACCAACCAACATCTCAAATAGAAGACAAGCCTTATGTTTATACATTTTGAATCTAGAACTATGGGTTACAACATAAAAAATTACAAAAAAAGCCTTCATGTCCACCAAGATACTTATAGTTGGAATATGAATTTTACCATATTTGAGATCCTTATCCACTTAAAATAAAATGATAATTGCTCTAATTGCCTCTATAATGAATGATGGATATTTATAACAAACTCTTTAATTTCATGGCTAGAAATATCTTCATTCAAGCTGGAGGGAGAATATTCCTAGTCAAGGGACAAATAAACTTTGTCCTTATGTCCAACTACCTGGAGATGCCAGTGAGTATTTGCCTACAAAATTGGAACCTCTCAGATAAATGCCTTTATTTTTATGCACATTATGGAACAACCTTATTCTTACAATGATGGCTTAAGAATGATCTGGTTGTGACATGAAATAGAAAATGATACATGATTATTATTAGAAATATTTGATTTAGAATGGCTCATGGATCTCCTTCTATGATTCAACTCATTTCCCAAATAAGAAAGAGCCATCAAGTTTAAATTTTTAGACCAAATCTTGCCACATACCAATATTTGGCATGACACATCAGATCCAACTAGGCATCCATGAGATTTAAGAGTGACTAAGTCAATTAATCAACTCTAATCTGGACACTTATCACTTCCTCATTTAAGCTGGGCCCTTTATAAAGTATGTCTTGGCTTGCACCATTGGATCTTGCTAGGCTAGATCAATGCATGCTATTGGATTTTGATCCAAAAGATCAAATGCCATTGGCAACTTAATACTCTATCTAATGTATTTATAATGCATGTCATCACTGTGTTCACTTTGGGATTAGTTTGAAACCTTGACTTAATGTACCCCATTGATTAGAAGGCGTATGCTTAACCACATACCATTGATCAATGGGAACATGCTCAAGCATTATCATGCACCATAAGCTTGAACTTTTGACTTTGAACTCACACCATCCAATCTCAATTGCTTGAGCAAATGTGCTACGTCAGATCATGATCCAAGGGGTGGGGTGTCATTGGATATTACCTATTTTTGGCCTCAAAGATGTGCCACTTGGCAGTCCCATAGGATTCCTATGTACCTTTGACTATCAAAATTTCATTACACACCATTGTATCATTATGATCCACACAAACATATGCCATTTGATCTGCCTCTATTTGAAAATAAATGGCTACTTCATGGGGTCTAAAATTGACACTCGTATGACTATTCTAGAGTATTTGAATCCTAATGGCTACTTGATGTGGCTTAAAGTTGATGTCCACATGCCTATCAAAATATGTGCATGAGACCATCATACCTACAATTATTTATTAAGGGACTTTATTGTATGGTAATTTGGTTAGTGGTATCTTTGTCTTGGACATTACTATTTACTTCTCATGCCTTTTATCTTTGACCTCTCTCTCCTCAAATTTTATTTATCCTTGACACTTTTCTTTGGGATTTTATTTATCATAATTTTCCCACAATAATTCTTATAAGAATTCTATTGAGACAATTATCTTAGACACAATGTTTGAGATAATTTCCTTGAAGGATTTTGACTTCACACTTTTCCTATAAGAATTGAGCTTTATCAAACCTTTAACACAATCAAGATGCCCAAAATAACTTGGCCTTTGGATTTTGTCCTTCATTAGAATAATTATTTTCAAACATTTTGTTTGAAACAATTTCCTTGAAGAAATTTGTCTTTTTCACTTTTACTGAAGGAATTAGACCTTTACACTCTTGCCAAAAGAATTGAGACTTATCTCCTTTTGTCTTCATTGGGACAATTATTTTATAAATTTTGTCCAAAAAAATTTCCCCATAGAAATTAAACTTGGTACTTTTCTTGAAGAAATGAAATTCTTTCAAACTTTTTGCATGGGCAAAATGCCTGAAGGAAATAGGACTTCTGCTCTGCAACAACTTTGGTAAAAGTACCCTTCCACCATTTAAACATACCCTTTAGGATTTTTGAATGTACCTTTTGGAAATATTTTCAAGGGTACTTAACCTATAGAATTTCCCTTCAGCCTTTTGGAATGGTCCTTTAGATCTCTTGAAAGTGCCCTTAGGACTTATTGAAAGTGTCCTTCACCCTCCAGACTTACCTTTTGAATGGTTTGAAGGTGCCCTTTGGGAATTTTACAAGGGAAAAATTATTAAAGGTAATGATCCTTCAAAAATGTTGAAAAGGTAAAATGACGCTTTTACAAGTGTCCTTAGGAAAAATTTCAAGGGCAAAATACCTGAAGGAAATGACCCTTCAAAGATTTTCTAAAGGCAAAATGACCCTTAGGGATTTTTGTACAGACAAAATGCTCGAAGGCATAATCCTTTATAATTTTTGTAAACACTTTGGATAAAATGAATAAGTAATTTCATTTATTTTAGGCTTTTTTCATGGGTAAAATACCTGAAGGGTAAGTGCCCTTCAAACTTTTTACCACAGATAAAAAGTCTGAAACAAATAAGACTTTGTACCTTTTCTGAAACAAAGGATTTTTTTCAAGATTTTTATGTGGGTAAAATGCCTAAAGGGAAAGTGATCTCTATAATTTTTACCATGGAGAAAAATTCTAAAATAAATGACCCTTTGGATCTTTTGTGAAAGACTTAGCCCGATGCAAAAGAAGACATTAAATTCCTTTAGAGCTTTTGTAATGGACAAAATATCTAACATAAATAAGTCTTTAAAATTTTTATTTGAGACAAAAAAAATGAAGACCTATTTCCATCAGACATTATGTTTATGAAAAATTCCCAAAAAATTCTAAGGGAAAGAAAAATTCACCAAACAAAGACCAAATTAGGACTTAACTAATTTTCACATGAACTTGACCTTCCAAAGGAACACTTGGAGATGAAAGTTGGGAAAAGGACATAGTCATTTACAATTGACAAGGGCCCAATTGCTTCAGTGAAATTTTGGGAAATAAAAAGAATGATACCTAATCTAACTCATCATATCCATTTCTTGCTTCAACAAATCACACATGTATCTCGACTATCATCTTCACTTCAGCTAGCCCAAGATGTCATACTTAATGAAGAGTGATCACAAAGTGAGAAGGTGATAAATCCAATTGGGAGGAATTTTAAAGTCTAATTGATGAATATAAGGGCTTGAGGACTCTTTAAAAGTGTCACATCATCCCCTTTATGTATTGGTTTGAGAAATTGAAGCATACACTGGTGCCAAGTGTGAAATATGAGTGAAAGAAGGGTGATTATGACTGTAGGCAGTGGGAACACTTGGCCAAAAGAGTATTAATGATTAAGGACATATAAAATACATGTTGGAGCCTATTTATAACCCCTACCTAATATCTCAATGTTTTCATCTATCCCTAGTTTGCTATGGAGCATTTAAGGAAGGTCAAATGATGAAGGCAATTTCCAAACAAGTAATTGAAGAGTCCTACACCATATTTAGGGAGTTTGATGATTTTAAGGGATATTTATACAAATAGAACTTGCATGGTATGTAATATACTACATTATCCTAAAAATTTAACTCCTCTCATCTTTAAAATTTCTTTTTTGACTCTTAGACTTCATTCTTCTCTCTCCTTTCTCATATTCTATAAATACTAGCCATTTTAGATTTTGTTTATTAATTCCACACCCCTAAAGGTTTGATGTTCTACTTTGCCTTTAAATAATACAAGAAATATATTTTTTATTTCAAAAACATCTTATCTAAGTGTGAAAAGTGATGAATGGTGAGGTCTAGTGATTCTATCCTTGCTTCTCCTTATCCTTTCGTGTCTAGTACAAGGAGTTCTTATTTTAACAGGTCATATAGAGTGTAGCTAGTGTTTTTGGTTCCCTTCAAGTGTGAAAGTGTCCTTAGATATAAAAATATGATCTTTGGTATTCTTACCTTGAGTTGTCTCATGCATGTCATCTCTACATTGAAATACTAATGTTATAATATCTTAAGACTTTGAAGCTAGTTTGTAGGTCTTGTTTCTTAGTGAAAGAAGTATGATAGCATTGTGGAAATCCTTATGGTGTATCACCCCCTTAGAGTATTATTTAATTCATAATTATATCCATTTTCCCATAAGTAATTATTTAATATAGGTGTTAAACACTTCAAGGTAAATTTATGGATCTAGCCCTTAAACCTATAGGTTTACTTCTACTATAGGTAAACCCAAATACCTAGACGTATTCTATTGTTGCTTAAATCTTAGAGTAGGATTGAAAAAAATCCTCTAGGGGAAAATATTTTGTGATAATAGTTGTTTGAAAGGAGAGTTAGGGAGACTTTATGTAGGCACTCAAGATTAAAATAAGACTAGAGAGAAGGTGAGGAGAGTAACCAAAGCAAGCCTATTATATAACCTACAGTCAGAAAGTCTACATAGCATAGTTAAGCCTATGACAAATGCAATAAGAAGATTATTAAGAAAAATAAGTTAAAGTGTGGACACTTTCACAAGGAACCATGGAGTAGAGGAGGTCTATGTAGACATATTTAAGGCTTTCATACTATTCACCATAAGACTTTGACATCTAGGACCAAGAATTCTACCATGCACCTTCAGGCCTGCTTAGGAGAATTGGAGAAGAGGGGTGATTATTGGAATATTTAAGAGTTTTAATGATGATTATTATTAATTTAAAGTTTATAATATGGTATTCCTATATTTTCAATATTACTAAAGAATTTGTAAGGTTCAAGAAGCCTAGTTAGGTCTGGAAGGCCTAAATCTACACATACAAGTCTATCTTCAAATATTGAAGAGAACATAAGTTTTTTTCATTATTTTAAAGATTTTGATGGTTAAAAAGGATTGAGGGATCATGGAATATGTCCTCATTGAGGAGAAACCCATAAAAGTGAATAAAGTGTAAGATGCAAGACTATTAGGGCCTTCAATGCTAAATTGTTTTAAAACCCTAGGTATTAATTTATGAGGGTGGCAATAAGATTGAAGGATGGAATAGATAAAATATCCATTGGAGAACCTCATATGAGGTTACATAGACCCTAAGGAGGGGTTTGGAATTAAAAATAAACTATTTTATACCTTATTAGACCAAATCAACCTCTTTGAGTTCTCAAACATACATGGACATGTAAAAATGGTCACTTTCTTCATGTGTGAAGTACAGGGAGAAGGTGTATGGACTATTGAAATAATTGGGGATAATATAAGTGGTTATTTACTAAGTATTCTTGGCATTTTTTTGTGGGTTAGGCCTTTTAACATTATGAATCCTTGTTAAGACTAAAAGAGCCTCTAAACCCTTCTTAAACCTCTCATAAAGGACCCAATGGCAAAAAAAATGATATTAATGACTCTAATGGACCTAAAACACCTTTAAAACATAAAAAAGACACCTATAGGTCCTATGTGCTTGCTTTGGATGAAGAATTTGGTATATGTGAGGCAAAATTTGTAAGAAAATTGCATCTACTATTTGATTTTTGGGATTATTTTCATAATTTATGAGCATGTTTAAGCTCTTAGGTGAATTTGGGGGCCTCTTGGGCCTATGAAAAGATGGAATGGTCTCTCAAAAATCACTAGTTAATCCATATAGTGTCACAAGAAATTATGATGATCATACTTAGAGTCAAATAAGAGAGGTAAGGTCATTACATTAAGAAAAGAGTATTGCAGGTTTACTCACATGGTGAAGAAGATTTTTAAAGTAGAATCACTGATGAGGACACCGATCTCTTACTTTTAAAGCCTCATCCATGCTTAGTCTATGTCTTTTTCCATGCAAATTTTATAACTATCACTAGTGCAAATGAATGAATGAATTTATGATTTTATATGTTTATTGGTGTGTGTGTGTGTGTGTGTGTGTGTGTGTGTGTGTGTGTGTGTGTGTGTGTGTGTGATGTTATGAATTATTGATGATTTTCATTGATTGAATTATATTGGTGTGAATTTATCTAATAAACATTTGAAGGGTCATGAAAAACAATAGAATATTGTTAAGCCATAGCTACTATAGGATACTCATATCAACTATAGGATTTACCTACATGTTACCCATAGCCATTATAGAGTGCCCACAAAAACTGTAGGCTTCACTTATAGGTTACCTAAAACCACTATAGAATACATATAGTAACTATAGTATTCACCTATAAGTTGCCTGTAACCACTACAAAATAACCATAACAACTGTAGGCTTCACCTATAGGTTTCCTATAACCACTACAAAGTGCTCATAACAACTGAAGGTTTCACTTATAGGTTGTATGTAGCCATTATAAAGTGCCTATAGCCACTATGCAAAATAGACTTATTATTGAGGAGATCTTGTAGACACAACCAACTATCTTGGGAAACCAAATGAATGATTGGGAAGAATCATAGTTGTTGTATAGATTCCATACATGTAAGGAGACATTATATGTGCTGCCAAAGATGGGAAAGACAAGGATAATAAGAAAAGACAAAAGGAAATAAAATATTAAAATAGTATGCCTTGTCTCTAATCTAGTCAAACCTAAAACAAGTAATTTTGGTTACTAACCACTTGAAGGTTGACTATGGTAGTTTTTAAGTATTTGTATTTTTTCTTAGTTTAAAGTTTTTGGTTAAGAGTCAATAAAATAAATTCTATATTTAAAGGCAAAACCTAGATCAAACTAAGAGTTAGATAATTTTAAGAAGGTAATATCAAAAGTTTCTGAACTATAACATTTGTATTCAGAATTGAGTAATGAGAAAGTTGAATTTGTAAGAAGTTTGTGAATTCTCTCAAAGAGGGATTGGAGGTTAGTTCTGAATGAGGAAGGGCACCCTCAGAATGAGTTGTTGTAAAGATCCTAACCCTCTTTAATTGTTAGTGTGTTGTGTAAGTTGATTTTACTATTAAGTTTGATTATATAAGTGTGATGCATGTATGGTACATAAGTCTGGAGTAGTTTAATAATTCTATCATAATAGTTTCATAATATATCTATCTAGTAAATTTAGCATAAATTCATTGTACTAAAATTAGAAAATCAACTTGATTTCTAAATCAGTAATGCATATATAGTGATGACACTCTTGAAAAGCTTATGCACCCTGAGTTGATAATTAATGTTTAATCAGACTGGTAGATTTGATAATCACTAGGTAATGAGTCTGCATAATATTTTGGTGCTTTTGTTAAGGAGGGTGTCAATTATTGTTTCTAAAATAAATATATATATATTTTTTTGTTAATGCACTATTCCACCAAGTTGGACAAGTCGAGTGAGGACACTGTGATGTCTTATGTAAGATGCCTAAGTTCCTAGACATATAATTCTAGTCGGGCAAGTTAAGTGAGGGCACTACAATGTCTTATGCCATATGTCTAAGTTTTTAGAAGTAAACAATGCATAAGTTAATTCATGTTTCTAGAATTTATTTCCTAAAAAAGTGATTTATTTTTAGCAAAGTGTGATTTTAAATTTTCTTTCTTTCATTTCCTACTTTCTAGAATAAATTTTCCTGCTTTCATTTCTTGCTTTCTAGAATAAATTTTCCTGCTTTCAGTAGATGATATTTACTACTTTATAGAAGTAGAATTTAAATTCCTATTGTTTTGATTTTATCATTCCTTTATTTAAACATTATTTTAAAAAAATTGGTCTGAAATAACCCCCTTGAACACATGAAAATGAAAAAAAAACTAACTCTATGCAGGAAGGGACAAGACAACTGAAAGAGTGGCATAATGTTTATGTAGAGAGAAAGAGATTCTTGAGGGAGATTTATACCAAGCAAGCCACAAGTTACTATTGGAAAAGAACCACAAATACCTTTAGTAACCAAGAATCCTATTGAAGAATATACCATAAGATGGAAGGCTCTTGAAGTAGAGAACACTACAAACTAAAGGAGGTAGTTTACAAAAGAAGCATTATTGGCTATGAGAAAGGAAACAAAAGTAGAAGAAGCATTAGCCAAGATGGTAAGAAGAAATGAAGGAGAGGAACTACATGAACCAGACACTCTAGAGATTAACATATTTAAAATATTTCAACAAGGCTTTTTTGATCAAATCAAAGGAAGCTCAGGAGAATCTTTAGACCCTTCATCTAATAAAAAGATTGAAGATCAGTAGATAAATGTTTATTATCATGCTGACCAAGGGATTGACATAGAGTTTAAGGATGAGATATTGAGTACCTTTGGTATTTATATCACAAGAAGAGCCATCATGAGCAGAGAAGGAGACTTTGTGGAGGACAATGGGACTCCAGACATAATTACTTTTGAATTTCCTATTCTAGATACAATAGGGGTAACACAAATGAAAAACATCCCACCCTTTGCCTTGCCCAATTTTAGAGGTACATTGTCAGAATACTTAGACACATAATTGTTTGAACTTTATATCCTATGTAGAAGATATAAGTATAGGTAGGATGCACAAAAATTGAATCTTTTTCTAACTACTCACAAAGACTCAGTACTTCACTAGTTTATGGGACTAGGTAGTAATTCGATCTGTACTTGGGAGGACTTGAAAAATAATTTTTTGGAAAAGTATAAATAATATGATAGAGGACTAATTTATATAAGAAATGAAATCTTTAGGATGACTCAAGAGGGGGATGAGTCATTAGAGGACTATGTTTAACGATTCATGTTCAGTGTACAAAAATTCAAGCAAAGTGTACTTAGAGAAGAACCTTTGAAACTCATCTTCCTGAAAGGAGTCAAAGAAGATTGTTTGAAAGCCTTGGACCTAATGAGTGGAGGGGATATTTCTCACCTACCATTCTTAGATATCAAAGAGCTGAGCAAGAATTATTCTAGATTTGCCATAAACAAAGTTAGGGGCAATAAACTTCCATTGACAGCTGTAAATGGTCTATCAAAAATTAAGGTTAGTAACCTATTATAGGACATAAGATATGATATCATTAGCCATTTGGCAACCCAAATGGATAGATTGCACTCAAAACAAAAGCAAACAACTTTGGATCAATCTTTGACCATTTACTTTCTAGATTATAAGAAGAAAAAGACTGATTGTAGATGTCATGAGGTTTGGGTTAAATTAGCTCACATCATAGCTAAATAATTAGAAACAATAGAGCTACATGCTATAGGAGAAAATAGTGACTGGGTTTTCTATGTTGCACAAAGAAAGCCATGGGTTCAACAACCACCTTATCAAGGTATGGGATACAATCCACCTTTTACAAATTTTAGCTCTTTTAATTTGTAATTTGCAAATGCCACTCCTAATTAGACTAGTCCTTGGATGGACATTCAACATCCTAATTCTAGCTAGTAGCCACCTCAAGCAAGCTACCCCACCACCTCTTGATAGCTTCCATAAAATTTATCGCCATTTTAGATACAAGATTGACAACCACCCCAAGGCCCACCCTTCACAAACTAATGGTAATAGCCCTAGAGACCTAACCAACCATGTGAAAGCTTTCCAAGAGGATTTTTTTCACAACAACAACAACCTCCTACTATTATTCCCAATACACAAGTTGCACCCAAGCCTAACTAGCTAGCTACCCAACCCATATAGAATCCTATAAAGAAGATGGTGTAATTTATATTCAATATTGAGCTTGTTCAGTACTCGATATACATGGTGAACATCAATGAAGTTCACCTCCATTCAGGGAAATTTCTACCACCCCCAACACCACCCATAATAAGGGAGTTAGATGATGAAACCCTAGAAGAATGTGCAAACCACTTCCATCACCTTAAGAACTCTCTAAACTAGAAAATAAAGCTGTTGATGAAATAACTCCCTATTTATAAAATGTTTAAGCCTTCAATGCCATATAATTGAACCTGAGTTTGATTTCATGGGACAACTTAAGAAACTTTGCATCAAAATCCCTCTATTTTAGGCCATCAAGGATGTACCCATATATTCCAAAGCTATTAGATACCTCTATTTGTGAAAAATAGAAAGTAAAAAAAAATATCAATACTATACATGTGATTGGATAACTAGTAGACATCATGCTGGGGAACACCCTACCAAGGAAATATTTAGATCCAGGATGCATGATAGTAATAGTCTAGATCCATGACCGGTAGTTATGCAACACATTGATAGACTTAGGGGTTGCGATAAATGTAATGACAACTAAAACTATGCACAAAATATAACTAAATAATATTCATCCCAAATCTACACTACTACAAATGGTTGACAATTCTACAGTCAGATTAGAGGGAATAATTGAAGATATTATTATCACTGTAGATTCTTGGGAGTATCATGCAAATTCCATTATGCTATAGCCTAAGTCTAATTTGGGTGGATACCCCCTTATCTTAGGATGACCTTGGATTGCCATAGTTGATGCCTTCATCAACTATATAATAACTGACATGATGATATATAATGGATACCACACTAAACAATTGGTTCTTTATCCCCTAGCATAACCAATTTTTACATTAGAGCCTACATTATGGGATGAAGAAGATGAGGTAGATCAGCCTTCCTTGATTCTTGTATTTATCATAGACCATGCAAGCACATTGGATGATCAAGAGAAAGATACCATTCTCTCCAATGTTCTTTATCATAATTACCAAACTCCTTCTATAGATCTGAACCAATTGCAATGTGTTGAGTGCCCATTTTCTAGATTTTAGAAATTGGATAATTCTGATGCATTTGTATAGAAAATATTCCACCATCTAAAACCTCATAGCTATAGCCAAAACATATCTATTATCAATATGGAAATAATGAAAACACTCTCACAAAAAATTGAAATCTCTCTAAGGAAAACATTGCTTATTAATAAAAAATTGGAGTTAAGTGAGAAAAATTACCTAGTAAGCATGTTGCATGCAAACCAACATGATTTTGTATGAGATTATGAAGATATGTAAGGAATCAACCTAAAAACATGCACACATAATATTAACATCAAATAAGAGTTCCAACCAATTAGACAACCACAACATAGGATGAATCCAGCTCTTTGAGAAATAGTCAAAAGGGAATTACAAAAAATTTTGACTGTTAGATTTATATATCCCATTTTTTATAGTGAATGGGTGTCAGCTTTGGTAATTATACTAAAAAAATTGATAATGGTGTGTATGCATCGATTATAGGGAACTTAAAATAGTAACCATGAAGGGTCACTTCCCTCTACCCTTCATTGACAAAGTGTTGGACACACTAGTAGGGAATAAGTATTTTGCCTTATTAGATGGCTTTAGTGGTTATAACTAGATTAGAGTTGCTCCTAAGGACTATAAAAAGACCACCTTTACTTGTCCTTGGGGTACATATGATTATGTTGTATTACCCTTTGGGTTATTTAACACTTCTATAACATTTTAGAGGGCTATCTTAAGTATATTTGTAGATATCATCAATGAATGTGTATAAATCTATATAGATGACTTCATTGTCTATGGAGAGGCATTTGATGAATGCCCCAAAAACCTAGAAAAAGTGCTGAAACAATGTTAGGGGCACCATCTATCTCTCATCCACAAGAAATGTTACATGTTTATGATAGAAGGTATTGTCTTAGGCCACCACATATCTGCTGTAGCAATTAATGTTGACCCTACAAAAATTAGCATCATTAAAAACTTGACTGTTCCTCAAAAATAGAAAGATGTTAGGAGTTTTTTAAGATATACTAGTTACTATAGGAGATTCACCAATAATTTTAGTAAAGTAGCAGCACCATTATTCACCCTTCTGACTAAAGCTAATAAATTTCTCTAGACTCCTACTTATGATACAACCTTCAAACAATTGAAGAAATTATTGACCACAACCATTGTTTTATGTGGTCTTGATTGGAAGCTTCCCTTCTACATTCACATGGATGCTTCAGATACTATCCTCAGAGCTGTGCTTGGCCAAAAATAGGAAGCACTCAATTATGCCATCTATTTTGTAATAAAAAACTTCTAGGCAATAGAATTAAATTCATAGTTAATAAAAAAGAGTTCTTTGTGGTAGTTTATGCTATCAACAAGTTTCATCACTATAACATTAGGTATCAAATCTTTGTTCATATAGACCATACAACATTTAGTACCTTATGAATAAACTAGCTATTCCAATCAGAGTGATAAGATGGTTGCTCTTATAAGAAGAATTTGATATCACCATTATAGATAAGCCTAGAAAGGAAAATGTAGTGGCTAAATTTTTATCATGCCTAGAAAATCCTAAAGTGGATACCATAGTGGATGACTCATTTCAAGATGATCACCTATTCTTTCTCACCCTTACCACACCCTGGTATGCTAATATTTCTAACTACCTTATAACAGGGTTACTTCCACAACACTTTCTCCCCAAATAAAGGTAAGCATTGATTCATAAAAGTGCCATATATTCATGGTTGTCTAAATTCTTTTTCTACACTAGGTCTAACTCTATCATCAAAATATGCCTTAGAGAAGATGAAGTTCTAGATATCCTCAAATCTTACCATGATGAACCATGTGGAGGATACTTTACAACCAAGAGTACAATAGTCAAAATTTTGAATACAGGATACTATTGGCCCTCACTCCATAAAGATGCAATAAGATATACTGCTCATTGTGATAGATGTCAGTGTATGGAGAGACCCACATGTTTAGATGAAATACCTTACAGTCCCAGATGGTGCTTCAACCATTTGAAAAGTAGTGTCTAGACTTTATAGGACCTTTTGATCAAAAATCTAACAATAAAGAATATATCCTTGTCTATACTGACTATGTCACTAAATGGGTGGAAGTAAAGGCTCTTACACATGTCAGGGATGAGAAGGTGTCAACTTTACTCTATGAAGAAATATTTACTAGATATGATGTGCCATGTGAAATAACAATTGATCAAGGACCCCAATTCACTACTAATTTAATTACTACCGTAGTCTAACAATATGAGATTAGGGATATTAAATCAACTCCATATCATCCATAGTCCAATGGATAGGTGGAAGTCACCAATAGGGAGTTAGAAAATATTTTTGACAAAGAATGTTAGTCTATCTCATAAGGATTAGGAGGCTAGCCTTCCTAAAGCTATGTGGGCTTACCAAATCACATGGAAGACTACTACATGATTCACTTCATATGAATTTGTCTATGGAAAGAAACCTATCTTTCTAATTCAATTTGAGCACAAGACCTTACAAACAACACCCAAACTTGGGATGGATATATCTGAAGCCCAAAAAGAAAGGCTTCTATAGTTGAATGTAGTATATGAATATAGAAAACATGTATTATAGAACATAGAACTTGTATAGTAACAATAAATTAGATGGTATGATAGGTACATTAAGACTAGGAAATTCCATATAAAAGATTGGGCCCTTTTTTCTGACTTGAAATACAAGGACCACAAAGGTAAACTCTAGACTAGATGGCTTGGTCCTTTTGAGATTGAGCATGTTTTTAAAAATGGAGTAGTCCAACTCCAAACCATTGATCTAGTGAGATTCTATCTGCTAGTCAATGGCCATAGACTCAAGTTGTACAAAAAGCCACTTACTCAAGAAGAATTTACCAATCACATATGCCAGTAGTTATAATATGGATACAATGATGTCATGGATAGGCGTATTTCCTCACCAGATAATAAGGGCATTAATCCACACTTAGATGGAGAGGAGGACATCCTTACCCTCCTCTGATATGATGAATGAGACTTTCACTTGGTGTTTGATATGCCACATTTCTAGGTGACTTGGCTTGGACCTTGAATAAATATTCTACTGTAAATATCAGTTAGATTAAAAAAATATCCAATAATGAAAACCCATTTTTGGGCATTATTGGTAGCTTTTGAGTAGAAAACTAACCAATTGGCTACCTAGATTTGTAAAAAGGGCATAAGTAAAAAACTAACTTGCTAGCTATATAGGGGTAAAAACAAAAATAAATAAAAAAGGAAAAGTGAGAAAGGATGTAGAGAGAGGGTAATCTCTCCAATCCCAACTGTTCATGTCAACATAGGTTTTTTCTAGTTTCTATGATCATTTTTGTAGCTTCTATGGGCACCTTCTACACATTTTTCCATCACTTTGTAGCTTGCTACATGCACTTATATAGCTTCTATAGGTACCCTCTCATGCCTATTCTCACCTTTCTATAGAGCATGTGAGATAGATCCTCCTACAACTCTCACCTATGGCTTAACTATTAGCTTTTAGGCATTACATGAAAGTCATAAAACAACCTCATGGAAGAATGAAAGAGGATTGGGGTAGAAAATATCATATCTATTTCCTAAAAATACCCTTGAATACCAAGCTACAGAGCCACACAAAAGTATATAACTTACCTTTCTATGTGGAAGTGTTATAGACCATAATTTATGCCTATAAGGACTCTCATGATTCCTTTTCAATTTTGGTCATTTTATAAAGATTATTTCACTATGTTAACTAGTGAGATCTCAAACTTGTTTGGCACACAAGTTCCATGTTGAAGACCCTACTGATTACTACAACCAAGCCCACCAGGCACAAAACCTCTAGGGCATAAGTAGCATCTAGACTCTTATCAACCAATTCATGCAGATGAAGGTCACTAAGAAGTAATGCCCTTAGCTACCTACTTAAGACCTTCCATCCCATCACTTAGATCACTTAAATTTTTAATTTACACCTTATGGTATAATAGTAATCATTTATCCTCTAGGTCTTGGACCTTTATTCCATGCAGACTATCCTACATCACATGCACATGAACTATAGGCATTACTAATGACTAACAACTAGTGATCTCCTAATTACTTCACAAAGGGTCCACTTCACTCTAGTTATAACTTCCAACCCAATCATTTCACTTGTTAATCATTCACATGCAAATATTTGCATGCCAACACATGTGTGAATTCTTGGGCATCACATCCAAAACACTATTATTAAAAGGTATGCCATATCTTTCATCAATGAAAATATATTCATTATTATACTATAACATGTATGGTATTAATAAAGCATATTTAATTATGACTTTAGTCATTCATTCCAAAAGTCTATCACATCACCTCTAAACCTGCACTTTTATTCCTCATGATGACCCATCTTATCCTGTACTTTCTACTCATTCCACATCACTTAAGGACATGTGATAGCTCAAGTGGGGGGAAAATGGTATGGGTTATAACCTCACATGCCATGGTAACCCTTGAAATTCCATAATTTTCAACACATAACCTCACATCCACCATTATTGAGCCAAACCCTACAATATGCAAATCTCACATTTGCCATTATAGAACAAACCTACTACAAGTAGATTTCCATAGGTCCAAAGAGTATGTAGCTGACTAATAGTTGAAGGGACTAATAGAGAAGTTAAAATGGGAGTGTAAGTCATGTGGAGAGAGCCCTCAGACCATAGGCCCTTATGAGGAGACCAAACTAGTTGGGATGTCTTCCATAGAGCTGGTTGGACCACCTATTTTGAATAGTTGTAATATTTTTCAAAGCCTCTCACCAGGGAATTTGTATGTTTTTAAATGGAAACCAAGCCACTATATGTGGCATAACATTTCCAGTTGCTGAGACCTTAGTGATCTAAGAAACTGGGCTACCAAGCATGGGGGAAAATTAGTAGGATAGATCCAATGGCCAAGAAGCTAGATAACAAATTTTGTAGAGCAAATGAAAGATTGGTATTAAAGAAAGGAAGTGTGGAAAGACTTAGTCTACCTATAGAATGGAGAGAGATAAAATCATATATTATTAGGTACATGACCTATGAGGGAAGGTATTCCCTCATTTACACTCTCTAGTTCAAAATTTTAAATCATTTAAGGCATAATAGAGTCATTAATCTTCCAAATTTCTTATGAAATATTTTGAAAAGAATGTCCAAAGAATATTATAAGGGTACTGAAATAACCCTTTCTCACCACTACTTAATATGGCTCATAATTAAATAAGGAGTAGCTTCTGTCAGACCTGACCTCACTTGGGAGCAATTTTTGATCCTAGAAAATATTACACCCCAACAAGAAGAGGGCACTGATGAGAGAAAATTCCCTAAAGAGCAGCCCCAATTAACTATTTAGGAAGATGTTGAGGGCATTAGTGCTTCTAGTCAGCTTGCAACAACTAAAATTCCATTTGAGACTGCTACGAGAAAGAAGAAGGCGAGAAGACTAGTCTTATTCCCTTCTGACATAGAGGAGGAAAGACCATAGTATTATGTCCCTTCTCCCATTATGTCCTCACCTCATATTGATTACTCTACACTATCTCCTACTAGACAAGAAGAAGTTCCCCTATCAATTGATGCAAAAGAAAAACAAACTCCATAGTCACCCCTCCTACAAGGAAAATGAAAACCAAGGGAAAGAAACCCATGGTGTCAAAAAGAAGGAGACCTCATCTTAGGAGGTCTTAAAGGATGAAGAAACAAAAGACCACTACAAATTCCTTAACCATAGCTATCAATGATGATGAAGAACCAAAGAAAGAGCCTAGGCTTAAGAAAACCCCTGATAGATTTGAAATAAAAGAATGGTATACTAATGAAGGATATGCTAAGGTAGAATAAGAAGAATGGTCATCTCTCCCATATAGATTCACTGAGGAGGACATTGACCCCTTATAAACATTATATACACAGAGAAGGAATTGAGAGAGGCATAACAACATGCAAGAGAAGAAGAATTGGTTCAAGAAAAGGTTATGGAAAAATGAAGAGAAAAAGAAAAATTTTCTCATGATCAAGAGTGCAAAACATTGGAAAAAGCTATGAAAGAAATATAAAGATTTAAAAATGAGATAACAAAATTGAAAGGAAAATGAGGCATTGAAATACTTTTGGGAGCAATAGAGTTTGTAGAACCCTCTAGGGAAAAAGAGAAGATAGTGGAGGAACCTATAGTATCCTCATCCACCTTAGCCATAGAAGTCCCTACAACAGAGTATGCTCTAGATTTGGTACCCTTTTTTCAAGTATTTCCTCCTCTATTGCCCACTACACCAACACCTACTATAAAAGAAGTTATTGATGTGGATTTCTCAGCCACCACTCTAGTAGAGACTGATGATATTTTAATTTTTTTGAAGGAAAAATCTAGTAATAATAAAGCCTACCACAAAGAATTGGTGTAGAGATTCAAGGGATATGTTGAATTAAAATAACAACATGATGAATTACAAGAAAAAATGGAATTTTTTGAAATTAAGATCAGGTATCTAAATGAAAAGATTGGAAAATTGGATGAAACTACCAAGCTATTGATGGAGTGCAGATCCCTTTCTAGTGTGTATGATGTATACTTGGAAGAAAAATGGTTGAAATTAAAGTATGATAGGATTTATAATGATCAATATTATATGGTCTGTGACCCAAGATCTTTCTTTAATGAGTATAGACATGTTGATCCTAATCTTCAAGCCCAACTAAGTGAATTCTACATTCACCAATATGCTATTCCCAGTGATACAGAATGGAATCCCAACATCAATTTGGGGGATGTCCTATTAAATGCATTTTCTTCATATGTTTTGAATAAAATTGAGAGATGAAAACAAATGGAAGAATATCAAGAAAAAGAGAAAGAATCCACCCTAATGATCAGGGGTGAATCCAAAGATTCAGATGCTATAGTGGAAGAGTGAATCTCATTTATGAACACAAATACTCCAAAAGAATGGGTTTTTAGAAATTAAGTGGAAGTATATAACCACTATTTGATTCTCATGGAAGGAGATGGAAAACAAATTTGTGTTGCCTGCTCTCATAGATGGGAAAATCTCTCAGATGCCTTGTAAAGGAAGGAACCATAATCCCCTTAAAACCTTAGGGATGCCATCCATAAAGTATAAAAGTATATTGAACTTGTCAAGAATTATAGTATACAATGGTTGGGATTGATGTTTTAACTCCTTATATTTTGGTTCCCAATTCCTGATTGGGAAGGAAATATTCCAATTGATAGAGAGGCAGAGAAGAAAAGATGGGAAAACATTGAGAATGCTATAGGTTTTTACATTTTGGAAGGGTTAGGCTATCCTAAACCCCTATACTTTAGAAAATTTTATGGTTTTAGAATGAAACCAAGGCTTGCTTGAGGTTGATTAAGAGGTTAAGTAGGGGGAGTGATGAGGCCATCAATTGATTACTTTTATAGCCTTATCCATGCTTAGTCTATGTCTTTTTCTATGTAAATCTCATAACTATCCTATCATTAATGCAAATGAATAAATGAAGTTATGATTTTGTATGTTTATTGATATGTGTGTGTGTGTGTGTGTGTGTTATGTTATGAATTATTGATGTTTTTCCATGATTGAATTATATTGGTATGACTTTATCTAACAAGCATTTGAAGGGTCATTAAAATATATAGAATCTTACTAAGCCATAACTACTATAGGATACCCATAAAAATTGTAGGATTCACCTACAGGTTTCTTGTAGCCACTGCAGAGTGCCCACAACAACTATAGGCTTCACCTACATGTTGTCTACAACCACTATGGAATACCCACAATAAATATAGGCTTTACCTATAGGTTTTTTATAGCCACTATATAACAATGATAGAAATTATAGGTTTCACCTATAAGTTTCCTACAACTACTAAAGAGTGCTCTTAGGAATTGAAGGTTTCACCTATAGGTTGCTTGTAGCTACTGTAGAGTACCTGCAACCACTATGTAAAATAGAGTCATTATTGAGAAGATATTGTAGACACATCCAGCTATCTTGGGAAACTAAATGGATGATTGGAAAGAATAATAGTTATTATATGGCTTCCCTACATGAAAGGGGACATTGGATGTGCTGCCAAAGCTAGGAAAGACAATGATAATAAGAAAAGACAAAAAGAAATAAAACAACAAAATAATATGCCTTGTCTCTAACCCAGTCAAACCTAAAATAAGTAATTTTGATTACTAACCACTTGAAGGTTGATTGGGGTAGTTTTTAAGTATTTGTATTTTTTACTAGTTTGGTGTTTTTGGTTAAGAGTCAATAAATTGGCTTCTGTATTTAAAGGTACAACCTAGATCAAACTAGGAGTTAGATAATTGTGAGAAGGTAATAGCATAAGTTTTTGAACTATAACATTTGTATTCAAAATTGAGTAATGAGAAAGTTGAATTTGTAAGAAGTTTGTGAATTATCTTAGAGAGGGCTTGGAGCTTAGTTCTGAACAAGGAAGGACCCCCTTAGAATGAGCTATTACGAAGATCTTGGCCCTCTTTAATTATTATTATGTTGTGTAAGTTGATTTTACTATTAAGTTTGATTATATAAGTCTGATGCATGTATGGTACATAAGTGTGGAATAGTTCTATAATTCTATCATAATAGTTTCATAATATATCTATTTGGTAAATTTAGTATAAATTTATTATACTACAACTAGAAAAGATAGTTGATTTTTGAATCAGTAATGCATATATAATGCTGACACTCTTGAAAAGCTTACACACCCTAGGTTGATAATTAATGTTTAATCAGATTGGTAAATTTGGTAATCACTAGGTAATTAATATGCATAATAATCACCCTTGTATAAAAATTTACAAGCTACTACCAAGATCAACTCACACTTGAAAATGTCTACGTATCAGGTCTCTCACTCACTAGAGTGACAAATACACAATATAGGCTGTGAATGGCATGAAGGGTGGTAGCAAGGTAATTAATGACCATGATCAAAATTGTAACTACCTTCCTTGAAGAGATACATGACCTCTTTATGCTTGTTAAAGAGTAATGGACTTGTTTAAGGAGCATGGTGCCTTCATGGAGTCAACTATGTCTAGAAATAGGTCATCTACTACAATTGTACTCCCAAAAGGCTCATTTAAGGCCTTTATACCACCAAGGTAACACATGGGGAGAGTTATGAAACTATTTATACCCCTCATTCATGTTTATAACTATTTATTAGATGATAGATGGTCATTATGGCCTCTCCACTCAATTCTATGCCATATTATCTCTCTCTTTCTGATGTTATATAAATTGGGATTAGAAAGCCATTGTATGCATCCATCTACTAGGTATGATAAAGTTATTCCCATTTGTATCTTGAAACCTTTGAGATAATATAAGGATTAATTTAGCCTTTTCCATACTAGTCTCTAGTTTGTTTTATGCTTGTTTATTTTATTTACATAAGTGGTTGATCATTTTTTCCCTTTATAGGTCCTTATCTCTTAGCTAGATGCTAGTGGATTGTCTTATGTAGGTGACAGTGTGTGTGAAGGTGCTTATGATTATGATCATAGTGGAAACTGATTACTAGTGTCTTTTATTAGACCTTGTATTCATTACCCTTAGGTTATAGGTAATTGGCATGGCCTCCATGTGAAATTTTGATGTGTAGGAGTCCTTTGGAGAGAGTGTGTTAGTTACCAATCATTATTTTGTCCATAAGTGTTATTTAAAGTTCAAGTAGAGGAGACATAACATATTGGTGCATCACCTACTATAGCTTAGATTTATATTCAAGTCTGTTCTATCCCTTTTCATTGGAAAATTCAATAGGCTTATTAGTTTGAACATAAATGATGCATTGGGGAGCTAGCCCCAAATATAGAGACTCACCTTACTCATTAAGCTACCCACACCTAGGGGTGATTATATTATATCAACTAAATGAGCTAGGTTTGAAAATATTTTGCCTCAAGGATGTAATAATGATAATAGGTTTTGGCATGTCTAGTGGGATATGCACTTAAATCAATTGAAGATTTTTGGTATTGCTCTTTAATACACTAGCCTTTGAAGGCATGACCCTAAGCACTAATGGTAAATATGAACATGTTTAACCAGTTGTAGAAATCTAAGTATTCATTATAGAAAAAATTCTTTCTATCATGTCATATTCATGAGTTTTCATGGCTAAGGTTGGGGCAAATCCCTATTTTAGCCAAGTTGGTGAACCCTTTATTGACCCCTATCAACAACTTAACGAACCATATCAGTACTATATTCATCCTTACCAACAATATGTTGATATGTATCCTCATTATGATCCATGTCAAACTTATGATGAGTTTTATCATCTATATAACTCTACTTATCCATATTAACAACCTAGTTATCAAGAGTATTTCTATCCCTCAATTCCTTATCAACCTCATTAAGCAAGTCAACCTTCACATCAATCTAAAAAAGCTTATAATCATACTTATATATCCATTGAATATGATTAAAATTAGCCTTGGTAAGATTATCTTCATCTAAGTCATCTTGAAGAGGGTGTTAATTAGATAGGCCTTAATGTTGAGGCTAACCTAGCTAGAGAGATTGACCTTACAAATGAGCAATTGTTTCATAGAAGTATAACAAAAAAGGAAATGTAATCTCAAGAAGTGATGAAATTAAAAAGCTTGCCTAACCCTTCATTCACCCCTCAAGCTAAAATATGTGTTCAAGAGGAAGCTCCACATTTCAAGCTCTCAACTTAGAACCAAATAGTAGATTCATGGGGAAGAAAGGATGATTCATGTCTGCACCAAACACATGAAGCTAAAGAAGAGGAATTTGTATGTATTCAAACCCAATCTCTCCCTCTCTAAGAGACTCAAAAACTTCCATCTTGGAATTAAGTCCAAGAAGATATTCAAAAGAGGAATGGGACACTCATAACAAACCTAAATTTAATTTCTTCCCAAAAATTTCTAGAGGAGTCCACTATACCCAAGATTTCAAATTGTGAGAGTGTTGCCTTGACACCTAATTTAACTCATAAGCACATCCATCACCCCTCACCCTCTACATTTTTGAGGAGGAGCCTATTATATGGTAGGAAAATTAGGCAAATCAAATTGTAATAGCACAAAATGAAGAGGCTACAAATGCATATGAGGAAAGATCTTCATTGGGACCCCTCTCAGTATAGAAAGGGGCAAATAAGTTTTTAGGGTTGAGTATGAAGATGAGCTAGAATAAAGAGTACAAGTTGATATATTGGATGAATTTTAGGTGACTGCTTGAAGGCAAGAGTGTGAAATTGAAGAGGCTGATCCCAAACTACATCATGAATGCATACAACACCTCAAAGTCCTTGATAGTCCTATGACTCCTAAAAAGGATGATGAAGGTGTAACCAAATTGGTCCCACTTCACAAAGCCAAGCATGAAGATGATGAGAATATATGGTAGAAATAATGGGAGGTTTATAATGAATTTAAAACTCTTCAAATATTTACACCACATATTGGGTAGATTGAGAATGCCTTTGAGATTCTTCCCCTTCTTAATGAACAATATATGAATTTAAAGGAGTATGATGGATAAATACTTGATCAACTTACAATAAAAATTCATGTAATTAAGATTATTTAGGATACCAATTCATCCAATCAATTTACTATGGATTGGGGGCAATGGTAAGGCCTATGGGGATTCTAAATGCATGAACACCCCTAGTAGGGACTATCACATTTTAGACTACTTGAAACCCTTATAAGATGATCAAGAAGGTGTAAAATTGTCTTAATAGGATAATGAGATTGTGCATGAAGAAAAATATTTCTTAGTAGATGGTTAAGGGGTCTCCATGATCCAATCTTGTGACATTAAGTTTTGATTTAGACCCCTAATCTATATGAATAATGCTTAAGATCTTGGAGCACTCTAAAGCCCTGTTTTACACTGTAAAAAGATTTGAGAGACCCAACCTTTTGATTGAAGCATGAAGGAAGTTTTTCATGGGACTATTTGGAGTTTAAGGGTTATGGAGAGGTCCCTCCACTATCATATAATGGTGTTAGGAAGGAGGAAGAGTATCTCTCCTCTATAAATAATCATTAAGATTAAAAATTCTCCAAAACCCTCTAAAATGACTTGATGACTGAGTTTTCTTCTCGAATGGATTTTGATGGATTGAATTAGATGAAGCAAGATAGGTATGATCTTGAGAGGTATTATAATAACCTAAATACACCATTTATTAGCATATGTAAGGTACATGAATTATATAAATATCCTAAAAGATAGGTTACAAACCTAGTTATGAGTATGTAGGCTTGTAATAAGTCTTCAATTCAAGTGAAAAGACTTTATAAGCTTGAGTAAAGGATCTATAATATTTTACAATCCTTTTCAATATTCCTCAAAGTGATATATAGGCCACTAAGTCACTAGACCAAATGAAGTTAGTGATGTTTTTACTATCTTTCATAATGAGACTTATTATAGATTTGGAAAAGAGTTAATTAAAGCCTGAGAACCTACCAGACAACCTTATAAACATTGCATGAGTCTATAAAAAGTTATTATGGTCATAATAAAATATTATTCACAAGTTACAAGCCTTTTTAAGCTTAAAATGGAGAAGTATGATATCTCTTGTCTCAAGGAGACTATGGCTACTATACACATGCTTGTTTAGAGAAACAAGATTAAAGAATGAAGTGAGAAAGGACAAAAAGAATTTTTTAACCTAGTTGGAATTTTTTTAAAAAAGTTCTAAGGATATCAAAAATATGAATAACCTTATTGAAATTTCTTCTTTCAAGTATAAAACCAAGAAACTAAATGTGCACATACAACCATGACACTTTAGTGCAAACAATGAACTTTAGATGTAATGTGTACATGGTTATGTGAAATGAGAGTTAGGGAGGATTTATGGAGGCACTAAAGATTCAAATAAGACTAGAGAGAAGGTTAGGAGAGTAACCTAAATAATCTTATTGTATAACCTACATTCACACAATCTATATACCATAGTCAAGCTTATGTGCCAAATGCAACAAGAAGATTATTAATAAAAATAAATTGAAGTGTGGAAAATTTCACAAGAAAAAATGGATTAGAGGAGGTATATTCATACCTATTCAAGGCCTTCATACTATTCACCTTCATACTTCAACATCTAGGATCAATAATTCTACCATGTACCTATAGGCATGCTTATGAGAATTGAAGAAGAGGGGTGATTGTTGAAGTATTTAAGAGTTTGAATCATGAGTATGATTAATTTGAAGTTGATAATATGATCTTACCATATTTTTAAGATGAATAAATAATCTATAAGGCTCAAGAAACCTAGTTAGGTTTGGAAGGCCTAAAACTACACATACAAGTCTGTCTTTGAATATTGAAGAGAACATAGGTTTTTTTCATTATTTTCAAGGATAAAATGGTTAGAATGGATGTGAGGGATCATATATGATGTAACCAAATAGGAAAAACCCATTGGAGTGAAGAAAATGATATATGAAATACTATTAGGGCCTTCAACACTAAATTACTTTAAAACCCTGGGTATTGTTAGGGTGTGGAGCTAAAAGCTTCAACTGTTGCAGACATGAAGAAATAGGAGGTTGCTAAAGATCCAAAAGTACCAGTGTCAGCAACATGACCGACATCGGTCATGACCAGTGCAGAAGGCAATCGGTGTTGGCAGAGAGTCGGTCGACATCGGTCAACACCAGACAGACAGGGACCGATGTCGATTGCCTGTGGTGGTTTCAAAACTGCTGTTGACGAATAGTCAGTTAAGTGAAGCGAGTGTTTAAATGTTTAAGGGCTAATTATAGTCATGAGATGTGTGTCTAATTATTGTAATTAGAGTTCTATTTTTGTATGCATGGGATTCTATTTAAAGACCCATGAGGCATGTATTGTAAATTAAGCAAGCAAGTAAAGCATTGAAGCAAGGAAGCAAGGTCAAGGAGATCTACAGGTGTAAGGTCAAGGAGATTAGCTAAAGCATTCAAGGAGGGGATAATAACTTAGGTTGTTGAGTTGGTTGTGTTGAGCAAGAGAGAGAGGGAAGAAGGTCTTGAGGTGTGGCAAGCCTTTGAGGTGGAGGAAGAAGTGGCATCTTCCTTATTGTATTTTCTTCTAGTAGTATTTAATACAAGAGTGTGTATTGTCTCTCAAATTCTTTGCTGTCTCAAGTTTTTAGTTAATCATTCTAGTATAATTCCATGTTTAATTGCTTATAAGAAAAGTAATCAATTGTGCTTCCATTGGATAAGGGGTTCCTAACAGTTGGTATCAGAGCTACGGTTTGCAGGGAGTAGGTTATTGTTTGTTGATTACAGGTCATTCATAGGGTCTCTGATTGAGTGGGAGTTCAACAATGGCAAAATAAAGTAAGCTATAAATGGAGAAGTTTAACGACAAGAATTATCAACATTGGAGGATGCAGATTGAGGATTATCTATATCAGAAGGATTTGTACTTACCGTTGGGTGGGGTTGCATGCAAGCCCACAGATATGAAGGATGAAGAATGGAGTGTTCTTGATCGAAAGGCTCTAGGTTCCATAAGGTTGAGCCTTGCATCATCTATGATTTCCAACTTATCACAGTGCAAGATAACAGAAGAGTTGATAAAATCTTTGGTAAATTTATAAGAAAAGCCCTCAGCTTCTAATAAGGTATTTCTTATGAAGCAGCTATTTACTTTGCAAATGTAGGAATGTGGATCAGTACATACTCATATTAGTGATTTCCATGGTTTGGTAAACTAGTTAGCTTCAGTCAATATTGTTTTTGATGATGAAGTAAAGGCTCTCTTGATTTTATGTTTTTTACCTAAAAGTTGGGATAGTTTGGTTATGACAGTAAGTAATTTTGTGTCTGCTTTTAAAATCTTAAAAGTTGATGATGTTGTGAGTGTGATCTTGAATGAAGAAATACATAGGAGAAGCACAGGTGAATCATCAGGGAATGCTCTAAGTGCAAAAAGTAGGGGAAGGCAAAGAGAGAAGATAGAGCAAGGGAAATCAAGGTTGAAGGT
This sequence comes from Torreya grandis, assembly GCA_037957365.1. Lineage (NCBI taxonomy): Eukaryota > Viridiplantae > Streptophyta > Pinopsida > Cupressales > Taxaceae > Torreya > Torreya grandis. The sequence goes on along the minus strand of JARHVA010010636.1, from coordinate 22,947 downwards.
GGGAAGGAGATCCAAGTCCAGAGGTGTTACTTACTAGTTTTGTGGAAAGAGAGGACACACAAAGAAGGAGTGTTGGTTGAGGGATAAAGAGAATCAACATGAAGGTAATGAAGAAGCAAAGGATGCAAATATTGTGGTACATGACGCTCTCATACTTTCTTTGGATAGTCAGGTAGGATCTTGGGTTTTAGATTTTGGTTCTTCTTTTCATGCATCCCCAAACAGAGATTTGTTCCATGAGTATGTCCAGGGAGACTTTGGAGTGCTTTATTTAGGGGATGGTATGCCTTGTCAAATAGTTGGCAAAAGGAAAGTGCAACTGAGATTGCAGATGGACAACACATGGGTGTTGAAGGAGGTCATGCATGTCCCAGTTCTGAAGTAGAGTTTGGTTTCTGTAGGAAGGTTGGGTGATGAGGGATGCACAATAACCCTCATAGTGGATTCTTGGAAGGTCACCAAGGGTGCACTTGTTTTAGCAAGAGGTAAGAAAGTAGGTACTCTTTATCTATCTACTTGTATTACTGATTCTACTTATGATTTATCTACTTTAGGTGTAGATTCGAAGATGTGGCTTAATAGGCTTGGTCACATGAATAAGAAGGGAATGGATGTTCTTGATTCAAAAGGTATGTGTTCAGATTCAAAAAGCATAGATAGAGTTCATTGTAGGAAAAGGAAATTTGATGCTTTTGACAAGAACAGGGAAGCCTTGGTGTTTATGGAGGAGATGAAGGACAAAGATCAGTCACAGGGGCTGAATGATTCTAAGCAGGGCAGTATAGATAGGGGTTTGATCCAAGATGAGCTTGTGGATGAAGATTTCATCACTTATAAGAACACACAGACATCGATGTCAGTCACTTGGAATTGACGTCGGTCAGGTAGATACCGACATCAGTCATGTGCAGACCAGTAGGGTTAATAGGGTTGGGTAGAAGAAGTCCAACATCAGTCAGGCAAGAATCAACATCAGCAGAGGGGACACCGGCATTGGCCAGGGAAACAATGTCGGTAGTCAGGGTCAGTGCAGGGAACTGACATTAGTTGGGAGCAAACTGGGAGATGGCCGAGATCGGTCACTAGAACGGATGTTGGGCGGACAAGAAGCTGTCAAAGAGTCTCAAACACCCATATGGAGGTCAGAAAGGGTAAGTGAACCTCATATTCATTGTTCAAATTCTTTATATTGCTTACTAATGGTCAAGAACTAGGAAGATGTGAAGAAGCAATGTAGGTAGAATCTAGAATCAGTGGGAGCTTGGCATGGATGAGGAGTGTGATTCCTTGGAGAAGAACCAAATAGGTATTTGTTGGTGGAGTTGTCAGCTGGAAGAAAGCACTGGATGAGGGATGGATTCCCATGTTAGAGAAGAGAGTGGATGGACATTTGAGACAGAAGGCTATGGTATATGGTCTTGATTAGACTATAGAACAATGGAGGTTTAACCATTGTATTTATCTTTACCAGGTTGGATAATATTAGCTACATTATCCTGTTACTGTATTGTGTTGCTTGTTGCAAGGTTTCATATACAAGGAGTTTTCTGAGCTAAGGGTAAAGTTAGTTTAGAAGTATGTCATGAAGAATTTGAGAGTAGCAAAATTATTTTAGCATAAGTGACAGGTATAGCATCACAAGTTTTGTGGTGGTTGGTCTTCAAGAGTGACTTTGAAGAGGGATACAGAGCCAAGGGAACAAAGTAGATGGTGTATAGGTACAGGTAAAATTGCAATTATTTATCTCCAAGTGGGAGATTGTTAGGGTATGGAGCTAAAAGCTTCAACTATTGTAAACACAAAGAAATAGGTGGTTGCTAAAGATCTAGAAGTACTAGCATCGGCAGCATGACTGACATCGATCATGACCAGTGTAGAAGGCAACCAGCGTCAGCAGAGAGTCGGCCGACGTCGATCAGCACCAGATAGACAGGGACTGACGTCAGTCACCTCTGGTAGTTCCAAAACTGCATTTGATGAATAGTCAGTTAATTAAAGTGAGTGTTTGCATGTTTAAGGGCTAATTATAGTCACGAGCTGCATGTCTAATTATTGTAATTAGAGTTCTATTTTTGTATGCATGGGATTCTATTTAAAGACCCATGAGGCATGTATTGTAAATTAAGCAAGCAAGTAAAGCATTGAAGCAAGGAAGCAAGGTCAAGGAGATCTATAGGTGTAAGGTCAAGGAGATCAGTTGAAGCATTCAAGGAGGGGATAACAACTCAGGTTGTTGAGTTGGTTGTGTTGAGCAAGAGAGAGAGGGAAGAAGGTCTTGAGGTGTGGCAAGCCTTTGAGGTGGAGGAAGAAGTGGCATCTTCCTTATTGTATTTTCTTCTAGTAGTATTTAATACAAGAGTGTGTATTGTCTCTCAAATTCTTTGCTGTCTCAAGTTTCTAGTTACTTAATCATTCTGGTATAATTCTATGTTTAATTGCTTATAAGAAAAGTAATCAATTGTGCTTCCATTAGATAAGGGGTTCCTAACAGGTATAAGTTTGTGAGGGTGGCCAAAGGTTGAAGGATGGAATAAAGAAAAGAGACATTGGATCACCTCATATGAGGTTGTAAAAAATCTAAGGAGGGGTTTGTAATAAAAAATAAACAATTTTATACCTTAGTGGACCAAATCAACCTCTTCAAGTTCTCAATAGGCCTAAATAAGAAAAAATGGTCCCTTTCCTCATGTGTGAATAAGGTGCATATAATCTTGAAAAAAATTGGGATGTTATAAGGGGTTGTTTACTTATTATTATTGGAATTTTTTTGTGGGTTAGGTATCTTAACTCTATGATTCATTACTGAGACCAAATGAGCCACTAAACCCTTCTTAAAACTCTCATAAAGGACCTAATGGCCAAGAAATTAATCTTAATGACTATAATATACCTAAAAAACATTAAAAACATAAAAAATACACATATAAGTCCTATGTTATCCCCGTGGATAAATAATTTGGCACATGTGAGGCAAAGTTTATAGGAAAATGGCTTATAATGTCTAATTTTTGGGCCTATTTTCATAAAATTTTAGCATGTTTAAGCTCCTGAGTGAATTGGGAGGCCTCTTAGGATTGTGTAGAGATGTAATGGTATTAAAAAAATCACTAATTAATACCTAAATTGGCATAAATAATAATGATGAGAATACTTAGAGTCAAATAAGAGAGGTAAGCTCATTTGCATTACGAAAAGAGTATTACAGGGCTGCTCAAATGGTGAAGAGGATTTCTAAAGAATAAACACCATTTTGTCAAGATTTAAAAGCCACTATTAAGATCAAAACATGATTGAAAATGTATAAATCTTAGGTCTCTTTCTCACTATAGTGACAAATGCACAGTATGGGCTGTGAATGGCATGAAGGGTGACAACTAGGCAAGTAATGCCCATGATCAAATATGTGAAATCCTTTCCATAATAGATGCATGAACTTTTTATTATTTTCAAAGAATAATGGACTTTTTTAACGAGAATTTTTCCTTCATGGAGTCAACTATGACCATAAATAGGTCATCCACTACACTTTTATGCCCAAAAGGCTCATTTAAGGCCATTATACCACTAAGGCAATGCATGGGGAGAGTTATGAGATAGTTTCTACCCATAATTCATGTTTTCAACTATTTATTAGATGAATTATGGTCACTATGGCCTCTCCACTCCATTATACACCATACTATCCCTCACTCTATCTCTGATGTTATATAAATTGAGCTTAGAAATCCATTATATGCATCCCTCTATTGGGTATGAGAAAGTTTTGCCCATTTGTATCTTGAAACCTTTGAGATAATATAAGTATTAATTTAACATTCCCCATACTTGTATTTAGTGTGTTTTATTCTTGTTTTATTTTCATAAGTGGTTGATTTTTTTCTCCCTTTGCAGGTCATTATCTCTCACCTAGATGCTAGTGGATTGTCTTATGTAGGTCACATGGTGTGGGAAGGTGTTTATGCTTGTGATCATAGTGTAAATTGATTGAAAATGTATTTTATCAGACATTTAACTCATTACCCTTAGGTTATAGGTAGTTAGCATGGTCTCCATGTTATATATTGATGTGTAGGAGTCCTTTGGAGAGAGTGTGTTAGTAACTAGTCCTTGTTTTGTCCATAAGTGTTGAAAGATCAAATAAAGGAGACATAACATATTGTTTCATCAACTCTTGTATCTTAGATTTATTTTTAATTCCATTCTATCCATTTTCATTGTAAAAACTAGTAGGCTTATTAGTTTGAACATAAATGATGCATCAAGGGAGGTAGCCCCAAATCTAGAGACTCACCTCACTTATTAGGATACCCATACCTAGAGGTGATTCCATTATATCAACTAGATGAGACAGGTTAAAAAATCCATTGCCTCAAAGGTGTAATATATATTGATAACATGTAATAAAAGATAGAAACAAATGTAAAAACAAATATAATTAAAAGAGAAATATCAATCAAGAGTAAAAACTAATAAATATGTAAAAATGACAAACCAATTTAGTTCTTATGTTAATCTATAATGTGGAAGAGGATGGAAATTTATATACGCATTAAAAATTTGTAACATTATATTTATGGGAGTTAAGGGTATTTTTTAAGGAAGGCCTGGTCTAAACTGAGGTATTATATTTCAAGTCACAAGAGAAAAACCAATGAGGTGTGAAAATAGGAATTATGATCAAGGGTATGATCAACTAATAAATGATATTCATTAAGGAGAGTATCAAGGATAATGTGATGAAATAAGGAATGGAAAGTACCACATATGCATTGTAACAATCATTAGTATAAATGAGACACACTAGGCTAATGTGTAAGTGCTAATACCTTTGAACAACAAGGACCTAAGGTACTCTAGCTAGTAGATGAAAAAGGTTCAAATAAAAAGTGAGGTGTATAGATCATATCATGAAGGTTATATATGTATTAAAATTAAAATTGGCATACCTTCCCATAATGTGTTCCTCATTCCTCAAAATCCCTTACAGAGTCATCGGTCTACTATGAAGATTAGGTACTTATGTGAGAAATTAGGTGGTACTAAGAATTATAGTGAGACCTCATATCCTAGTCTACTAGCCTACCAAAACCCAATAGACCTCAAATCTATCATGAGGTCAACTATGGAGTTTGGGCTTCAACTATAATAGGAGATGTGCCAAAGAAGAATCATGCCTTTTGGTGTGAATTTGACTTTTAAATTAAACATTTACCTTTTATCATTGCCTTTTGTTTCTTTTATGATTTATATTTTAATTTTTATGGATTTTTATGTTCCTCCTCCATACAGATTTGGAAAGCTAATCATGAGTGATATAAGTGAAAATCACAAGAAAGCTTACACTTTGGATATAATAAAGTACTTAAATACCACTATCTTTCCCACAAGTAAGTGTGTAATCTCAAGATTAACCTACATGGTTTTTTTAAATGAGAGAATGATAAGGGATAAGTGGTTCATTAAGAGATCCATTTATGTAATAAATGGTACAATGATGAATATGATTAATATTTTATCATAAGGGAAATGTGATATTGATGGGTATGGTATAATAGTCATGTCACATAAATAACTATAGTATTCAATAAATGAGATAACACAAACATGAATATAAGAAATAAATTATACAAAAAATCAACATTAGAAATTATCAAATGATTTAATTAGAAAGAAATGTTTGTAATATAGAAGATCATAAGTGCATAAAGGATATTAAAAAAGTTAAAGAGAATAATCATTATAATAATAGATAATACATGCATCAAAAATGATGTAGTGAAATGTAAATTTCAAAACCAATTAATACGAAAAAGTGAATAATAATGTGATGTATCACAACAATGTGCTCACAAAGGATGATATATTTCATATCATACATCATCAATAACATCATAAAAATGTTGTTTTAAATTAAATATGAATTTAATCATGGTTTCATACATATTCATAGAGAGTAGTAAGAGAACTTCCTGATACATGGTCTCTATGGAAAAAGTGGGTGGGTATGCTAGAATAAGGATAATCACATGACACCTATTATGAAGGGTAATCAATGCAAGGAAATAGTACCACAATGTGACTAATATATTTATAACTTTAAAATTATGTAGGTTGTAGGGAAGTCTAAGCTTTTACCTAAAAATAATCATAAGTATGTTGTTGAAAATGTGATAGTGTAGACTATGAGAAGTCACTAAAGTGTTAATGTAGTGCTCTATACTTGTTTGTGTAATGTGTACCATACTAATTCCAAAGGTAGTAAACATACCCATGTTCAGGGATATAATCTAGAAGTATATTAGGTATAAGTAGGTTCTTATCAGTAGGAGACTATATGGTGTCTAGATAAAGGGCATAGTTAATTGTCAAAGTTATAGATGATGAGTAGAGGTATACATGTTCATGATGTGAAAACAACATATGTGTCTAAGAGTAACTGATTTTGGAAGTTGAATATATATGGTAAGAGTGGAACCTGATGCCCACTACTATTCTAAGAATCTCTAATATGCATGATAATTTTTGGCCCAATAACTAACAATCATATATAATTCATAATATGGCTCATCTACCCATCATGTAGGTAGGGGATCAAATTTGGGAAAAGGTAATACTTTGGAATCATTTGGAAGATAACTCAAATTAGGTTTAAGAATAATATCAATAACTATAAGATAAATTATCAATACATGTCAAAGTAATATTTTTGATATCTCATAAGGGAGCATGCTTGAAGAATCAATGAATTTAGTGAACCGGTATGGTCCCATCATGGCATGATCAAGAAGCATACTCTAAAGAGGCTCATAAGTGACTAAATGAGAAATAGTTTGTATTTAATCCATCTCAGACCTATGAATATAAAGTGAAGAAGAAGTAATGTTAAGTAACGTAAAATAAGAAGGAACTACATCAATAGAACTAATAATATGTAAATGTAAATAATGCTGTAAAGAAGAATGATATAAAAGTACTTATACATCTTTAGCTTGAGCAAAGGTAATTAAAAAGTGGTATTATAATGAATATATATTATCATAATTATGTGTGTGAAGATCAGTATTACAAGCATTTATGAGTTTATCAGTTAACGAAGGATGAGAAATGGGTTGTTTTGGCATCATTATGGAAGTGGGAATTTCATCTATTGTATTTTCATGAGACCTTGATCATAAAGAATGAGGTAATTAAGTAATTATGTGTGAAGGGATATCACAAGTTTTCATTTTAAAATTTATCTCATTGGGTTCATCATCATCATCATAATCTAATAGGTTAGGTGGTATATAGCCTATAAGTTTAGGGTGTCTATTAACTCTATTATAATTAACATGATAATTTAATCACTGAGATTTGAGAAAAAGAACACTGGGTAAAGGTTCAAAGGTGGGTATTTTGAAAATACCATGTTTTTGGAATTATTTAAAATTACTAGGGTTCATGTCTTCTTGAATATTATATATAACAACATTGTGAGGGAATTTAACACATTGGCATACAAATGAAGCTATAGCTCTCATGTGATGTATCTAAGGTTGTTTGAGTAAAATATTATAGGATAATGAGAAGCCAAACACAACCTATAAGAGTCATTTATCTTTGATCATAACCTTGACATGTACTTTGGGTAGGTTAAGGTTTCATATTGAGTATCTAATAATTTTACTTAAATCAAGGGATGTGATGTAAGTGCCAAAACCTTCATCAATCAAAGTGCACTTGACTTGGATATCACCAAATTGAACACTAATGAATAACAAACAATCATTAGCATGAAGTAATATTTCATTAGGAATCATTAAAGCAATAGGAAATTTGAGGGAGAGAAAAGTGTCTATAGTTTCATCAACATGTATATAAATTTCCTCACATTGTTGAAGAATGATATCCTTAGACCCAGACAAAGTATATTCATTCCCAATAGGTGGAGCTTAAAGGATGTTAATTTTTTTATTAGATTAGGTAAAATAAGTTGGTTTTACAAGGATCCAATAACCACCAATGTTTGAATAGAAAAATTTAGAACCAAAGTCAAATAATAAAGCCACAATGGGCTAAAAAATGCATAATGTCTTCAATTAAACATCAACCAAGCTACCAAGAAGCCTAAATAGAGATAACACAAGAAAAACTAGAATATAGAATAGACAAATGTACAAAGCTCCTCTAATCTTGCCTTATCCTGTGGAGTGGCTCATTTCATTTCCTTGGTCTTGTCTTTTAGTAATTATTGCATCACTCTACCATGCATGCATTTATTTGGTCCTTCCCAAGGACCCTTTTTTGTCTTCATCTATGGATTCTTAGGGATCATTTTGGCTTTAGGGGTTGGCTGAGTGTCTTCAACAACTTCTAGTTCAGAATCATCATTGTTGACTTTTTTTTTGGGGGGATTTATCTGTCATATTTTTTTTTAAGTTAATTAGTATCAACTTTCAATTCATTCCATTCCTTCATGAGGCTAGCCATGGCTTTACCAATTTCCATTAATTTCTATTCAAATTCCCTGATTTTCCTTTTGTACTCCCAATTTGGTCCAAGTTGTAGACTATTTTATCCTTATTCATGCCTTCTTCCTTCCATGAAATGGCTCTGGATTTTTGGTTTTTTGCCCATATAGGTAGGGTTAGTGTCTCCCAAATGTTTAAGGGGGGATTTTTATGTTTGGGAACTATTAAGAGAGGGGGGTTGGGAGTAAGTAGGGGTTGGGGACCCATCCTCCTTCTCTAGAAGCCTAAATTTCTCATTAGATGGGTCTTTTGTAGGGATATCAATAAGGGATTTAATACACAAGGGTTTACGATGTTGAAATAGTAGGAATATTAACCCCTAGTGAATAATATCATTGTGGTGACTTATATGGTAATCAAGGGTTGTGCTTTCCAATGATTTAAGGAGACAAAAAGGATAACTAATTTCATAGCCATGGAAATGATTTATTAGAATAAAATGATGAGAATATCAAGGTGAACTTACCTTTTAATGTCAGATACTTCATTATCTATAAACATATATCTAGCCACTATCAAGGTAAATCTTGCCTAGGGAAATCTTTATTTTTCATCTTCAATATTGCTTCAGTGTGGAAGAACTTTTGCATCAATTCTAGTTTCCAGATTTTATCCTTAAATGATTTCATACCTTCATAACTCATCCTAGTTATTTTTGCTATACATTTTTTAGTCACCTCAATTTTTGTACCTCTCATTCTGATTAAATATTTATTCCAAGCTAGCACAAAGTCCTTTGAAAGCTCCTCATTATGACTTATAATTATTTTAATATATTATGTTAATATTCCCTTTCATAGATTCTTCTAGATTTGTTTATTCCCCTAAATTTCCACACATGATAAAGGTTTAATTATGTCTCTATCTTCACCAATTGCTTCAATAATATTTTCCTTTTTGTTCTGGGTTAAATTTGCATCCTTCCAAACCATGGCCTTTGTCTTTTGAGAATAGTATGATATGATAATTTTGGTGATTTTAGTGATGTGGATTTATGTATTAGAATCATTACATAAGGAGGAATTAAATATTCACATGTCCAAGCAAGGCTCTCCCTTGCATAATTGATTCTCAAATCTATGCTCACATAAAATTTACATTAAGTGATTACGATGATGAGGAGAATTCCTCATGAGTCATAGGAAATAAATTTGAGATGGGAGGTGAGAAAGTTTAGCGATATGATCTCATTCATCATATATATTTAGAACTATATATAAAAAATATGAATAATGTTGAAGTAGATCCATAGAAGGGGAAACAAAAGTACATTTAGATTGATGATGATTTGAATTATATTATTTTGAATTGGATGGTATAGGTTGGGTAGGTTAGTTAAATTGCATTAAAGTAGTGGATTCTATTTGTGGCATGGTTGGGTTAAGAACTAACTACCTTGAGGTAGTTTATGTGATGAGTGGAGATGTAGGTATAGAAGTAGATTAATTTTGGATATTCAATGTAGATAGTTTGAATAGAGGAGAGGTTAATGATATCAGATTAGTAGATGCTGTAACAATGAATGATGTGTATCAAGTTGTATCATTGTAATGGATATAATTGGGATAGATGGAAATGGATAAAAATATGTCATGTGTGTAGTGATATAGGTGGGACTAATATTTATTTATAGATGTCTTATTTCCATGAATTGAGATGGCTAAGTATCTTGAATAGTGTAGAAAGTGGGAAGTTATTATATGTGGAATTTTGACAAGGATTAATAAATGATACTACATACCTCATATTTTTCATGTTGAATACATTTTCATTATTGTTTAGAGAGTTATGGTTAACTAAAGCATCAACATTAGAGGTAAGCGGTTGAGTAGTATTAGTTTGGTGATTGGGAAGTGGATCTTTATAGATATCTAGGTGAGCATTAGCCTAATTAATAACTTCATGCCTAATTTTGGACTCATGATATTTATCTATTTTTTCATATTATTGTTGATGTTCACAAATCATAGTTTCATGTTAAAATTTGGGACCAAGAATAAATTCAAAATCAAAATTTCTAAGTTTCCAATAGGTTTCATGAAAATATCCCCAACTTGCATGATACTAGAAAAAATTGTGTGGATCATACCAATGTTTGGTAGGGTGAGTAGGATCAAGTTCTCATGATAAAGGTTTAGGAATATATTTTTGGATTTCTACCATGGAAAGAGGTTGGTGAGCATCCAAATTATTCACATAGGAAGATGTGTAAGAACAAAAATGAAGGGTGTATTTGTAAATGATGGAGAATGAGTTATATCATTGGAGCCACTTGGAAGAATAACATGGATGATGTGTACAAAAAATCATGGGTATCTATAACACCATCATTATTAGCATGTTTTTTTATATCTCATAAGAATGCAATTTATTATTGGAGGTTGGGAAGGTTTGAATTATCTTATTAGGAAATCTTGACATTTAGACTGAGCAAGGGATTCCTTCAAATATTTTAGAGAGAGTCCTAACATAGTATTAGAGTTTTGGATGAAGAGCATTAGTTAAAAAATGGAATAGATTATATTATAACATGTGTTTAAATTTGTTAGATAAGGCTTTCCATATTTCAATAAAAACTTGGGTAGTTTTAGATTCTACATATTTACAATTAATAAAATGAACTACACTATTTTTAGTTAGATCATTGGTTTAAAATTCTTGAACCAATGCATTGAACAAGTCTTCCAAATTAGAGATCTTATTAGACTCGAGTTAATTGTACCAATATAGGGAATCACTAGAAAAGGTTTTAGCTATAAGTTTTGTAGCATCAAAGGTATTTAGATTAATCTGGTCTTTATAAAGGTTTCCAAAAGATTTAAAATGAAACACAAGATTGATAGATCTATTTTAGGTTATAGGAAGAGTAATACTTCCTATGTCTATATTTGCAATTTTTAAGATTAGTGGTTCATTTTAAATATGTTTGATGAATTTGTTAAGGAGTGGTGGTTGAGTAATATGATTACCTTGTGTATTTCTAAGGGAGTTGTGGCAAATTTGATTTTGCACTCCCCATTGAGTAGGTTGAGGATGACTTTGTAATTTTTAAATTTGATTTTGAAGTTACATCATTTGATTAACATTATTGGTTTGGAAATTATCCATTTGATTCATGGATTGCAAAAATATTTGGTTAGTATTGATGGTTTGTTGGCTAGTACTAGTGATATGAAATTGAGTAGTAGTAGTACTTGATGTGAAATAGTAGTAGCATTAATTTAAGTGTTGATGTGGATGATTTGAGTAGGGACACTAGAAGAAAGACCTACCATAATAATTGATATACTAGGCAAGGTAAAAGAAAAAGGAATAGAGGAATTTTTGTATTGATTTTCCCTGAATCATGTAGAAAAACTATGTGGTGGTGAAGAAGGACATCCTATGTGGGGTCCCATCACAATGTTATAGATTACCATGGGATATTTTACCTTATGTTGAGGGTGTTCATTAATGAAAAATGATTATTTTAGTAGTAAATTTAGTATCACTTTCATCCTCTAAAATAGCCATGTGTGGAGGATAGTTGAATGGATCAAGGGTTTTGGAAAAAGGTGACTCATAATTTTTGGTTATAGTGTCTACATGAACATTGCTTACATATGAATTTTATATAGATGTATAAGGAAGACAAAATTTAGGAATGTTAGGGGAATTAGTTAGATCCATCATGTCATATCATGTTATTTGTTTAGAATCATAAAAAATATACTGTATAATAGAGGGTTTAAATGGTATTGACCAACTCAGGGAAGCAGAAAATGTATGATATCAACCATGGTCAATATAGTTATACAAATAAAAATGTGAAGGGTAAACTATATCAATCCTGGTTGATGTAGTCAAGTCTAGGAAAATTTAATTGTATCATGAATAAGAAATGTACTATATCAATCCTGGTCGATGTAGCTATATAGATATAAATGGGAATGATAAACTATATGTATCATAGTTGATGTAGTTATGATAGACTAAAATGTGAAGGGTAAATTATATCAAGCTTGGTTAATGTAGTTAAGTCTAGGAATATTTAAAAATACCAATAACAAGAAATGTAATATATAGATGTTAATTAATGTAGTTACACATGCAAAATTAGAAGAACATAACTAGTTCGAGCCTAGTCAATGTAGTTATGAATAGACTATATCAAGCCTGGTCAATGTAGTTAGATATGGAGAAAAATATGATTAGTTTTAATAAACTTTGTTAGTTATTGGTCAATAAAATATGATAAAAAAAAGTAGAGGGAGAAAAAACTCATTATACTATATCGATCTTGGTTAATGTAGTCAGATCTGGGAAAAAAATAGTAATTTTAATGAACTATGTCAGTCCTGGTTGATACAATCTGATAAACAAAGGTAGATGGAAAGCAAACTTAGTAGACTATATTGAGCCTGGTTTATGTAGTATGTTCACACACAAAAAACTATATCCATGCTAGCTAATGTATTTGGAACACATAACACAAAACTATATTGATGCTAGTTGATACAATTTACATTAAAACGATGTGGCTGATTTGTAGGGTCTCAAAGATACTTATTTGTTCACTAGATAATGTCATCCTAATATTTTAGAGCATTAAATATGGAGGAAGTACCATTATAATAAACTAATAAACTTAATTTCAAGGGTAATCTAAGAGTAACTTCTTGATGTTAATTTCTAACTGGTGCACTTAAAAATTAGATGGATGGATGGCTTCCTAAAGTTCAATAAAAAAGGAAAACTTAGGTGTTCCTAAATACTATAAGGTTCATGGAAACTAAAGTCCATGTTTAGACCTATAATATCACTATGAGTATTAGGGTAAGCCTATCACACCACAATGTCTATAAACAGTAGACAAATATTATAAACATAGCATTGTGTATCCCTTCAAGATAATAACCAAGTAGATGAAAAGTTTTAAAACATAGTTTTTAGGGAAATACAAACATAGAGAAAAATAAAAGGAAACAAGCAATGCTGAAAATATTTTTTTAGATTTTAATGAATGGAAAAAAAAAAGAAATCAACTTGAAAGTAAATGTTTGATTTAAGTACTAAAAATGAGAGTTAATTTTCCTTGCTTATGCTAAAAATTAAAACACATAGAACTATATCGATGCAAGCTAATGTAGTTTATTTATATAGTATATATAGAGTCAAATGGATCATAAAATGTTGATATAATTTACTAATAAGAAATTCAAACAAAGAACTATATCGACTAGGGTTGATATAGTTTTATAGGGAAGAAAATAAATTGGTGACTATATTGGCATGGGTTGATATAGTTGTCTGTAAATAATTAATTTTGACAAAATGTAAAATTTATTTAATAGAATTGATTATAAACTAAAACTATATTGGATTAGGTTGATATATTATTTCATAAGATTACCTTTAAGATATACCTAGATTTTACGCTGATGTAGTTGGTTGACTGAAGATAATGTAGATCTAAGTGCAAAAATTGGATTGACCTATGTTAGAGTAGCTTGTTGTAAAAACATATAATTAACACTGTATCGACATGTGTCAATGTAATTTCATATAAAAAACACATCAATTAGACTGGATCAGCCTAGGTCAATGTTTTTTTAATAAAATACTACAAAATAAATTAGAGAAATAAAGTTAGATCAAGCTTGGCTGATATAGTTAGCTGACTAAAAAATGTAGAAAATTAAACTAGATCGACCTACATTGATGTAGCCTTTTGAAAGAAAACAAAAAGATTTAAAACATGACCGGCCCACATTGATGTGGTTTTTATTGAAAAAATACACAAAATTTAGACTAGATCAACCTACATTGATGTATTTTACTAAAAAATATAGAGAAATAACATTAAATCAACATGTACTGATATAGTTTTCTAAAGGAGAAAAATCAATGGTTAGTTTTGTTTTGGGTTCACCATAATGTATGTAAAAAATTAAGATAGACCTGTAACTTATCCTATCTAATAGATCTAGACTTAAAGAACATAAATCAATTAAAACCTAATGGATACTTAGTTATATTAGGGCATGACTAATTGGATCCAATAAATCTAGATAGAGGATCACTTATCACACAATATCAATGGAGAGGGTTATAAAGACTCTAGGAAATAAATATAATTCAATAACACTAACTAGATCTCTAATAATGAAATTAATATAATCTAGTGTTACTGAAGCTTGAAACACAAATAAGGGGGATGGTTAAAACAAAACTAAAAGGGGTAATGAAACATGGTAAGAAAGTGAATGCCTAGGTTAAAGGTGGAAAATGGAAAGTTTAAATAACCCTATAGCCACACTAAGTTTAAGTGTAGAGGAGATTCAAAGGAGTTATACATTAAAACTATGAATTATGCAATATCTATTTATCGATGAAAGAGCTAAGGTTAAAAATACTTACCTTGAATAGAGACTATCGAGCCTTAATCTCCCTCTTGGCCAATGGTGATTTGTAAGGGATTATTTTAGTTGTAAAGATCACAATAGTTGAAATAAACTATAGGATAAAATACTTATCCTATTTGAATCCAAGGATCCATAAGATAAGTTATTTCCCTCCAAGATAAGATCTAAATAATGCCTTATCTAAATGTAGACGAACGCATAATTACTAGTAATAATAGTGAAAAAATGAATATTCTTATCTATTAGATTAAAATGGGAATTATATTTATAGTGACAAATTATCCTAATCTCTTCCATAATTATAGATAATAATATTGACCCACCTTGATGTAGTTTAAAAGTTAACATTTACCCTCAAACTAGGTCGACTTGGGCTGACTTAATTGTAAAGCATGCATTATTACTTTTGGACTATGTCTACCCAGGCCATTCTAGTTTGAATTTTGGTAGGAAGTAGAAAAGACTTAATCGACCCAAGTTGATATAGCTATAAAAGGTAGGTCTTGGTTTAGTTAAGGGATATTAGGAGGAAGATTACTTATGGGATCAAGTAAGTGGGATTTTATAGTGGACATAGACATTATATTTTTAAACAACAATCTTTCTAAGCACCAATGGTCTACCCACTCTTTTCATGGTACACCCTTTAAGGTGTGCACTTATAGAGATTGAAACTTGACATGTTGTTTCAAGAGAGAAAGCATCAATAAATGATAAAGTTAAAATATTATGTGCATATAAACTTGACATAATAATTTAATGACCATCTATGTGTATTTTAAGCTCATGGTACTCACATGGTCAAACGGTTTGCATGGAACACATTGTATGTCAAATAAGATTTCTAAAAAATATATGAGCCATAAATAATTAATTTACAATAGTACAAACCAAAAATAATTGATAGACAATGGTACATATGATGTATATAGAACATTCAAAGATGATATTTTTGACCAATTAATATTTCATATAGTTGATAGAAGATGTTAGTCAACCATAAGAAATACTTGCATGATGATCAAAAGCTATTAATGGACCATGTGAATATGACTGGTGCATACTTAGAACTCAAATTTATTAGTATGAGTAGTCTAGTAAGTGCTAAATATATTATCTCTAAAATGTTAATCTTAGGTTCAAATGGTGAAGATACGTCTAAGGAGAAGTTATTGAATCACTTCAATGCATGGAAAAGACATGAGCTTGTATGGAGAATTCAAAATTCAAAATCTTGTCAATAGGATATATGAGCCACACGGGTTTGTTGTAAAGGAATAATCTAAAGCATAACCTTACCTTATAATAACACTACCTAAATACTTAAATAATTAAAAACTTAACATATGTTATAAATATTCTCACAAAACATTTATTTTTCATTTTTAGGTGAAGAATAAATCCCATGATTAACCATCACAAAAAATCTTGCTTTGATACTAAATATTAATTTGGGTTTAGATTTGCATAACTAAACACACTTAACACTTAGACTTTTAATACTCTATGGAATAATATAATTTAATCAAAAGTTTTATTCATAGTAAAATATCATTATATACTCCTTTTTTCAAAGAGTCAATATTAATCCCAAATCCCCAATATCCCTCAACAAACCTAGAATTTCTCCTAAAGAATAGAGAGGTGAGTTGTGAAAATTAAAATTCCCATAAAATTATTCTCACACAATACTAATACTCATGTAATTACTCACACATATATTATATTAGTCCTTACATGTGACTACTAAACATAATTTTCCTAACATCTATTTTGGAGGTCTTATAAACTTATCTACTTGTTGAGTATTTATCATTAAAATGTTTTAATATGTGTTAGTGGTGTGTTTTATTATTAGGGTTTCCTTTGGGATCTTTCAATAATAATCGAGTGATAATATCAAACAATTAAGGTCATTATATTTGGAATATTCAAGTTGTTTGTGGGGCATTCTTCATTTTGTAGCTTATATTATAAAAAATAAGGCACATTTATGTTTGGGCATCTTTGTGACAATCAAAGTTATCAATAATTGTATATGGTACTATATTTTCTCTACATATTTACATTTTTATCATTAAGGATAATATAAGAAAGAGTAACATTGTTGTGGAATGTATTGGGTTATATTCTTACCTTGTATTAGTTATAAAGTATGCAATTCAAGGTTATAGTATTATAATTTTGGTAGTTGTAATACGTATGCATGTTACAATGTGAAAATGAGCTGTTGTGAATACATATTAAACTCATTTAGACATTAATGTTCATTTATATTAGAATTCATTTTAGGAGTGGATATTTTTGAAACACATAGTAAAGAGAAGAAATAGGGTAACATGTTTAAAAACTATTATTTGTGCAACAATATCTTGGTATTCTATTATTTAATTCATCTAGCTAAGCTCATTCAAGTAAAAAAGAATTTTATTGACATTTCATAAATAAATAATAAAGGATATTTGTGGTGTATGAGTTTAAATTGAAAGATATGTTGATTGTTTAATGAATTGAGGAAGGAAAACTATAATGGAGGTTTAGTTTTGTAAATAGGAAAATCATGTACAACATACATAATAAACTCCATTATCTATTTAGAAACTATATGGAATTAAAATATGGTATTATGTTTATGAAGTTATTGATATTAGGGATTATCTCTTCCATTTATAATGGAATATTCAAATGTAGACTTATTATTGGGTTTGAACCTTTGGTGTAACAAACTCCATATAAAGTAAAAATGTGTTAGCTACTAGTCAAACCTTATTCTAAAAGTGTGGCAATATGGTTCAAATTAGATAAGAAAATACACTCTTGTTATTAATATCATATAAAGAATTGTTAGAATACAAAAATAGAGGGAATTGGTTTATGATATGTAGTTCAGGGGTACTCTATTCTTGAGATATAATTCTTGGATATTTAAAGTTGGATTAATACCTAAATCTATTAATTTAGTAATGTTTGGTTCTTGGTTGCATTACTTATCTTATGAACTAATGTTATGGAAGGAATGTTTCATAACCTTAAGTAGAAATTTGACTAATTAAATACCTACCTCTTTTGGTGAGAACTTTATGGACTTATTTCTAGAGTTTCCTTATCTTCATTGAGGATTTTATGTATTTCATAACTGATTGTACCTTAATATTCTTGTAAACATTGAATAATGAACCCGATTGTACTTAGAGATTGATTTAATTAAATAATGTCCATCTTGGGCATGTCACACTAACATGGGATTAAAAATAATTTGAATTACTTATTCAATCTTAATCTTCAAAGTTACTCTTCCAAAATTAAAAGGCCTAAATTGGTTATATAAATCTAATATGAAATGGAAGTCAGATTATGAAGTGGTTATAGGCATTCTCTATTATTATACCCTAGTTGTAGAAGGTCTTATAAAGGCTAAATATCATGCCTTGGATTTATTTATG
Organism: Torreya grandis; assembly: GCA_037957365.1. Lineage (NCBI taxonomy): Eukaryota > Viridiplantae > Streptophyta > Pinopsida > Cupressales > Taxaceae > Torreya > Torreya grandis. The sequence goes on along the minus strand of JARHVA010010636.1, from coordinate 4,590 downwards.
GAATTTGCATATGAAACTTAAAATCAGGTTATTAAAACCATTCATAATTACCACATGTGGATAAATCAATCTTGTACTCAACTCCTTGGAAGTTGTTGGAATCAGATAAATGTGTACAAGAATTATTGTTGAAAATGGACATAATAGCTTTATAAGTAATTTTTTTTTTATAAGTTGATTTTAGGGGTTATTATAGTGGTATCATATCTAGGTTATACTCTAAATGTAATCACCTAAAAGTGGTAATTAGATTCTAAGAGTGTCACTTGAGTTACCCTATCCCTAAGATATATATAGACTTATCCTTGAGAATTAGACTTACTTTTACAATCATTAAACAAACCAAAGTCACCTAAATCTACTCAAAACACCATCCTAGAACTATCATCTTAGATCCCAATCAAACTTACTCAGCATTCTACAAAGAGGACATTAGCACCACAGTTGGATCCACATAGTAAAAGTGTCCCCAACTAGGTGATACTATCCTTAGCTCTTACAAATAGATACTTTTTAAAATGTGTGCCCCTCCTAAGGTTGGCCTAAGATCATTTTTTATCCTCACAAGAAACATAACCCTATAAATACAAGTCTAATCCACCTCTATTCACTAGATGGGAAATAGATGCAAAAGTTATTCAAACCAAAGACATAGTTGAACAAAATTAAGGTATTTGATCCCTATTCTACCCTAATTTCTACATGATACCATATATAGAAACCCTAATCCTAGTTTTAAAATATTTCAACTCTCAAACACATTCAAGGAATCTAAGGCCACTCTTATTCTAGCATTCACTTGCACATACATCAAGCACTAGGTGGGAGAATTACATCAAGCTTGATCCCTCTTTGGAGTAATTGTATATAGGTAACTCTCTACATAATAGGGTCTTGATGATGTCTAGTCCATCCTAATATCACACACAAAATTATTAATCATTTCATAATTTTAAGGAAATTAGGGTTTGCACATTAAATTAGGTTTTTCAAGCACAACATAGAGCTCCAAGTTTTGGTCATGCAAGAATAAGACATACAAACATAGGTGTAGGTACTCCTAGAAAATAAGAACAATCCTAAAAAAGGGACATTAGTTCCATATTCAAGACACTAAAAAAATATGGAACTACTATCCATAGTGGGTGATACTATCTAGTGAGTAGACAATCACCAGAATCCTATTGATGACATAGACTACTACCCAGATCTAAACTTTTAGAACCCAAATCATCCATGATATTCCGTTTTTAAACAAGTCTCTATTTATGCATATTTATTGTTATTATTATAAATTTAAACCAATTCAAAGGTCATAAAAAATTAGTACTTAGTTATTTCATATTTATATTACTAATTTAGACATATGAGCCCTTTAATCTAAACATAAGATTTTCATTATGAAACCCTAAAAGATTAAATCACTAGGGAACTCTAGGTAAAATTTGGGCTAAAATTGTTTTGATGTCTCATAGGATGGTGAGGATGTGAACAAACCAATGCATTATAAATGATGGTAGTGATATTGCTATAAATTATGATCATGATGAACATATTGATGATAATGTGAATGATGATCATAAAAACAATAATGCTGAACGTAATAATGTTCTTGATGGAAATTCCAACAATGGCACTACTAGGAAAAATGTTGTTTTAGATGACATATTAGGTGTAGTTCATGGCATTCAAGTTTATATGGTAACTTTTGGTCAAAGGTTAACTCACCTAGAAAATTTGAAAGAAGGTGATGAGGAAAAAACACCAAGAAATGTGGTTCCAACGAAACCTAATGTTTTGGATCCCATCATCAAGGATCTTAAAAATATTCCACCTCTTACATTTTCTAGTGAAAAATATGGTGATGATACTAAATCATGGTTAATTAACCTCCATAGACACTTCACTTTGCACTATATGGGTTTAAATGTTAAGGATCACATTGGAACCTACTAGCTAGTAGGTGATGATGTCCTATGGTGGAATCATTAATGTGTGCTCAAGGTTTATGACCCAATGAATCTTTCATGGGAGACATTTTAGAGGTAATTCAGGAACATGTACCTAAATATTACCTTCAAATAGTAAAATATTACTAAATTTTAGTTGTTGAAACATGCGACTATGACTATTTTGGAGTACAAGAATAAGATTTTTAACCTCATACATTATGCATACTACATGGATGATGAATAAAATAAAGTTACCAAGTTCAAGCTAGGCTTGCAAGAGGTGTTAATGCATAATGTGAACATGAATAACCCACACACATTGGATTCTACCATAAAATCTACACAACATGCAAAAAAAGGAAAAGTTTCACCAGAAGGAAAGACAAAAATACTAAAATAACATATTTTAGTCTAAGATAAAAATAACCATTCCTATTGTGATTAATTTTTTAATAAATTTGATCAAAAATAAGTTTTTGTGAAAAACAACAACAATTCAATAAATTTTCAAAATTTAAATAGAGATTCCAAACCTCATAATTTTCTAAAACAAAATAATGATAATCACAACCAATAGTAAATACAACTTTCATGGCCCTGCTACATGAGATAATACTATATCTTTGCCTCCAAAAACTATTGTAACATGATGGGAGTGTAGTGATAATAATTATCATAAAGATTTTACTTAGCTACAATGTAATTAATATAAATGTTGACATGAAGCCTACCTAAATTAAGACCAGATTTATAATTAATGGTTTTTCACCTTGACTATTTTAATACATTCTTAGTGTAACTGATAATTTCATTTTTTTGAAATTGATATTAAGTTCAAAAATAAACCCTATACACTAAGGAAAGGATGGGAGGTATAGTTTGGCACATGAAAAAAAGTAGTTGTTTTAGAACAACAAACTAAGATTGACCTTGGGATCTTCAAAAATTAAGTAAATATGTTTTTAGCACCTTTATGGTCTTATGATCTAATTATAGGAATGGAGTAGCTATAACAACATCAAGAATAGATTAATTGTTTCAAAAAAAGACTGCAATACCTGTATGGTGCTGGTAAACTTGTGGAAATCCTAGGTGTCTTAAATCCTTCAACCAAAAATATTATTTCAGCCATGCAACTAAAAAGAGATATAAGAAAAGGGTGTAAACTATATTCTATTTGGTTAAATGAGGCTTATAATAAATTATAGACACTAAATATAAATTATATAACACCTAATTCTTGTATACTTGGAAATTAATTCTCATGATTATACCCTTCAGTTCATAAGACCTTCATGTTGCCAAAAGGATCACATTTGCTATCTCTTGTGCCTATTTTTTATCTCTTAATCTAACCATATGTTATTATAATGACTCGGCCTTATATACTGATCAAAATTCTATAAACCTAATTATTATCATCCTTAACAAGTTTTAGACTTGTATATATTTTCTAGATTCTTAGACACTTGCGTCCCATATAGGTGCCTACATTGATGTAAGTGTCCTATGCCAAACTATGTGTCTAGTTCCCTAAAGTCATCATAATTGTTATTATAACATGTCCTTATGGTTGGCCTCAGTGATTTAATGTAATATGTTTAAAAATATGATTGGTATATATGCATGATCAATCTTAATTCATTCCTCACCTAGCAAAGACCTAATGACTAGCCAAAAACACTCGTTCAAGTATTCAAGTGAGAAACTATTCACTATTCTTTCTTATTTTAAAAATCAATCATAGGGATAACCCATCTATAGGTTTAAAGTACTGAAGGAACACTCCTCAATCCATATTTTACAAGTTAAAAGCTTGGTCACTCTATGTACTTTATTATCACACATTTCATCCTTATGCATACAAAATCAAACACGTAGGGGAGATCTACATAAGTCTGAGGCCCTCTTCAAAGTATTGGATATATAGGTATCACCCATTGATAGAAGGGTCCTTTGGGTATCTCGACACCATGTGCCCACTAACTCATTTTTCCCACAGTCACTCTAAAGGTGAAGAAGCTAGAGTTTTATCATTTGACAAAGAGTGACAACCTATGTGCAAGATCTAAACACACTAAAGAAAAGGAAACTAAAAACCTAGAAGATTACATGTAGTATCAAAATATAATCGATATTTCATACTAGACTCTTGCATACAACTTAAACATTAATTATGATTCAACTATCTATATCTAATGCAATCATTCAAGGCCACATAATGTAAATTTTAAAAAATTTGAATACTGTTATAGAATCTAGATCCAATTTACTTCTAGCTTATTACATATCAGATCTTCATGCACACAAATAAACCATCCAAGTAATCTTCTTTTCCATTTATTGTAATATTAATCAATAGCTGTACATTTTATTTTTTGGCATATCCTTAGTATTATAAATTAAAGATATTGTTTATCTTAGTTTATAATGAATTAGACTGCTATATATCTATTTATCACCCTTATGTTTATTTATTTATATATTATTAACCCTATATTATATTGACCATCTTAATTTAGGGTTAAACATTTGCTGAACCCCATATATGATATAGCTTGTCACATAAGTTGTTCCATAATATATGTTCTTCACCTTTTTTTTACCTCATTCATGTTTACTTTATTTTCAACATTAT
>JARHVA010010635.1:135000-146138 GCA_037957365.1 Torreya grandis | reverse complement strand
GAGTATTGGGGAAACCCTCATGCCATGATGTTTATAAATATAACACTGTGTATCCATTCAAAACATTCACTAGGTAGTTTTACAACTATCAAATCATAATTTATAAAATAATAAAAACCAATAGAAAATAAAAGTGAGTTTTTTGTGTCTAGATATACAAAAATATCAACTCAAGGTCAAAAGAAAGAGCTTCAGTGTTATATTTATCTAAAGTTTCAAGATAAAATTCTTTAATGTTAGATTAAATCCATGGTTGAAGAAGATAAATCATTATGTCTGATTTTATTCTGGTTGAAGGTTATTTTCTTTTAGTGTCAAGAATCTATATAAATTTAATGAAATCTTAGGAAAAAAATAAAACAAATGACAAGTAAGAAATATTATAAAAATAATGGGTTCACTAGAATATTAAATTTATTTTAATTGAATGTATTAAAATTAATAGATATTAAACTATAAACATAAAAATGTTAGAATATATAGATAGGATATTAATTTAAATTGATAAAAATATTAAATGAGCCTAAGAATATAGAAACATCCCTAGAACACAATTAATGTTGACTATGTAAGCTTACTATGGATGTAATATATTTGAAAATACTTACAACTAGTGTCCTCTCTAAAAATAGAATTGTAAATTAGGCTAGAATAAGGTCATAAAAGGAGGACAAGGGTGTAATGCAGTTCTATTTATTGACTATATGCATTTCCTAGTTGATTGTGTGACTGAGTTTATGATCTAGATATATGTGCCTATAACTGCGGGTTTTCTAATTTTATGCAAGAGATAAATAGATGCATGGAAAATCTAAAAAACATAAACCCTTATTCATTCATAATAAAAACTATAGAGATAAAATACAAAGGGGGTAATGGGTAAGGGGAATAATTGAGCTATCCTTACAAAAAAAATTATAGTATAAGTTTTTCCTATATATCCCAAATGGGCCTCAAGCTAATTTATTTCTCCCCCTTAGGGTGATTGTGTGATCCTGAATGTGTAACTATATGAATAACTATAATATTGATTTAAATGTTTGAAAATGGATGCCATTGATTTGAAATAAAAAATATTCAAACTTATCCTATGTTTTTTTGAAATCAATAGAATTTAAATTGGAATAAATAGTTATATTTGGCTTATTGTGTAGTAATTTTAAATCACCTTACAAGGGGTTTTAAAGTGAATGCCTTGATGAGATTTTATAAGGGAATATTTGAAATATTGTCACTAGTTGAATTTTAAAAATGTATGGGAGATATTGTGAAACACATTGATTTTAAAAAGTAACTATTAGTGTATGAGGGACAAAGCCATGCTAGGGGAAAAGGCCAAAATGTGATCCTATCTAACCTAACATGATCATGCCCTAGAAAGAAAAATATTGTTAGAAAAATCCTAATATGTACCTGTAAATTGAATAGGAATGAATAGGGTTTAAATATGGATGTTTATATGATATATTTTTTTGTTTTTAATACAGTGAAATCTCTCTTATAGATTTCAAGTTGGTGAAATGGTGATTATACCAAATAAGATAAGGATGTCAAAATTTAACATTATCAAGAACTTTAATGTTTAAATTTATGTGTCTAAACTTATAAATACACTTAGAGTAGTTAGTATATATAATTAAAATAGTATCATAATGTTTTGGATTTATTCCTTGAGTAAAAAAAACCACCGAAGGATCTATATTTTTAAGATTTTGGAAAGAAATCTTGGCATAAATATTTAAAAAAATGTTAGGAACCATAAAAATAATGTTCACACTAAAAATATTAGTGTAAAACCATAAGAAAATGTATTTAAATTTTATTAACACATTTTTATATGATTTATGCTCTCCAAGAGTTAAATAGGTGCCCATATTCAATTTGTTAGTTATGTCATTGGTTTTTATTTTCTATGGAAGGCACACAAGTGTTCAAAACACTATACTGACCAAAATAAAATAGGATATTTAGTATACATACATACATATACATACATATATGTATGTATATATAAATATATAATAAATACAATAAATAGATATACATTTTAAATCCTATGGGGTATTGAATTAAAGTACTTATAATGATTAATAATTGACAAGGTGTTTTAATAGAACATACCTAATTTCTTACTTACCCAAGATCTTATAGAATATGGAATTACTGAAAAAGAAACTATATAATGGTGTAGAAGAACACATATAAAGTAGATGGTGATTTGAGGTAGTGAATAGAATCATACTATTTTTATAGTGATAAAATAGTACTAGACCCATTTGATAGTGAAAGTATTCCTAAAATTTTTAATGTAGGTATGATTATTCTAAATGTATTTCAAACCCTTCATCAATAGATCATGTATATAAACCTTTTTATGATAAGTCAATTAATGTGTGTATATTTCATAATAAGTTATTCCTCACTTTAGCTCAAGTTTAAACTTTTAGAGACATAAAAATTAGGTTTTTGTTTGAGGTTCTTGCCTTAGTCATCCCACATTAGGGTAGTTTTTTTTTCAAAATTAAAAATCAGCACTTGATAATGTAAACATTTAGTCTCATGTATATGATAACCCTAGCCCTTAAAGCTATGATATAATATGAAATATTAAACTAGGGATATATATATATATATATATATATATATATTATATATATATCCCTAGTTTAATATTTCATATTATATCATAGCTTTAAGGGCTAGGGTTATCATATACATGATATATATATATATATATATATTATATATATATATATATATTATATATATATATATATAATATATATATCTACCCTTATTCCACTTTATACATATTGAAGGCTTGTTTCTATATACATGTACCAAAATGAGGATATTGAATTTATCAAAAGAGTATATATATATATATATATATATATATATATATATATACTCTTTTGATAAATTCAATATCCTCATTTTGGTACATGTATATAGAAACAAGCCTTCAATATGTATAAAGTGGAATAAGGGTAGAGATTATGGTAAGATTAATGTATGATATCCTTGATCATAAATGATATAAAATTTATTAATATATGTGTTTGTCTGTGAGATAAAGAGAGAGAGAGAGTGTGGTGTGTGTGTGTGTGTGTGTGTGTGTGTGTGTGTGTGAGAGAGAGAGAGAGAGAGAGAGAGAGAGAGAGAGAGAGAGAGAGAGAGAGAGAGAGAGAGAGAGAGAGAGAGAGAGAGAGAGAGAGAGAAGGAGAGAGAGAGAGAGAGAGAGAGAGAGAGAGAGAGAGTGAATTTAAAATTCAAATTAGGACCCTATTTTTGCATAGGCTAAAAAAATGTGAAAGAAAGAAAGAATAAAATCATTGAAAAAGAAACATGGGGGAATGGAGGAAAGTGCCTATAACTAACATGGCCCAAATTAGAATGTTCTAATAGTGGTAAAACCACTATTAATCTATTCTAGTTCAATTGAAGGTGAAAAAAGTATTAGGAAACAAATATCAATGAGTTTTTAATAGTAATGGTGAGTATCCCAAGGCAAATAAATGACATATCTAAAAGTGTTAATAGAAAAATGATGATAATAAAATATATGTGGGTTTCAATTCAAAGTAAAAATTTTCCAAAAGAGTCTAATGTGATCTAATGATCTAAATGTATGAAAATATGATACAATATTTGTAACTAAAATGCTTATATGAAACTAGATATTTACATAATGCCCCACGTTAATGTGTGTTCATACATGAATAGACATTGAAGTAAAATAAACAAGGGAGTATATTTTTTTTTAGTGAGGTTACCTCACTACCTATAATTTTTGATAAAAATTATTCTTTGATATGAAAGTGATAAGAAAGGAAAAGGAGGAGATTACCTTATATCATAGCCTAGTTCAAATAACCTATAAAAAAATCATGTGTCGTCATTATCTACATGAATGTATTGATAAATTGATAATAATGTAACTAAATAAAATAATTTAAAAACTAAAAATGAGAAAAATTAAGAATACGCTTGGTGGTATGTGAATATTTATACACCTAATTCTAGTAAAAGACCTTTTTTCATAGTTTATTTTACCCACTTTATCACACTTCCTCCATTTTTTGTATTTGGTTGTTTTAGGACATTTCCTACCCCACATTATTCTCTATCAAGTGTTTAAGACTTATATATCTATTCAAAATTTACCAGATTTAATCTATCTTTAAATATATGCCAAACTTATACATTTTATATGTTTTTTTTCTGTATTCTCCTAGGACAAATTTGGTGGTCCATTGAATTTATCTAAGGTAGCATTTAGAAACTTATTAAATTAACCTTGTGCATTTTTATGGGTACTTCATCCTTGGCCTAATTTCCTACACCATGACCTTAGATTATGACACTTACCCATGTTCTTCATTAGCAGATGTTATGTCCAAGTCATCCCAAGTCATTCGAAAATTATGAATAAAGTATCATATATATGTTAAACGAATGGTTAGCCTCTCCTACCTTCAAGTTAGAGCCTTCATTCAATATCTAATTTTGAAATTTTGGTGGATTCTTCCACTTCATACATTAATACTCTTAAATATAGTGTGACATCATTCACTTGTATTAAAATATGGTTCAGGATAATACTCATATAGTTGCATTGCATATATATGTAAGAGGATGAAAAACCCCTAATAGATATTTTATTTACATGGAACAAAGTGTATACATATATATTTCACTTAATAATGATTTATATTATAAGACTCATCAAAAAATCAACATTCATGATTATATGCCCTAAGGAGTGCACCAAGATTGGGGGTGACCCTGATCATAAGGAATTTTTTAAGAGATTCACCTAATAATCCTATTTTATTCATGCATCCATCCATCATAATTTTCTTATTCTATCCTCTATTTATTTTTTTATCCCTCTTCCTTCCACTTATTCCTATTTATGTTTTCATTTCATACTACTTAAAATCCACTAAATAAGATTTATAGTTCTCCCCCTTTGTTTGAATTGATCAAATAGGTTGAGGTAATGACTATATCTAGAAAAAAAATTCCTACTCCTTTGGCTTGATCAAAGAAGTATTATATATTTTATACTACTTCAACATGACAAAATTAGTATTACATATTTTCTAATTTTAAGCTTGATTGATGTAGTATTGTGTTTGCTAATATTTTATCACCGATTTAGTAGGTTTAATTCCATCATCCAAGTTTTATAAGTTAATTTTAGGGATTTTGTATGTGTTTATAGGTTATTGGATGCCATTTTTAAAGAGTAATAAATTATATCCACTATACTCATACACACAAATCCACCATAATAATAATAAGATGGATTAGATCTAGGAATCTTACACTTGTGGAAGGCTGGTTTGCACAAGTTATTTGAAGGTCTTAAGGAGAGAAGCTAAACTAGTAAGGTACACCTAGTATTTGGAGTCCCTAACTAAGGATACGTAGGTATTCCTCTTTACATTTTGATATTCACTTGAAACATCTCTCACAAAGTTCCACTTTAGCCAAAGGGGAGATTGATTCACTAACAAGTCAACCCAAGGTAAGTATTTATTTCACTATAGAATTTATTTATTTACTTCGGTGGATATATATTTTGTGTTTATGTGTTATAATAGTATTTTTTATATTAAATTATTGTATTTGTATATTATTTTTTGTGTATGTTATATTTTCATGGTTTTTATATTTCATAAAACTCTTGGATACAATCCCTAGTTTATTTACCTCTTGGATACCACATAATATAATTTGTATTTCTTTAGATAATCCCTTATACATATAAAATATAGGTGAGTCTTTGTTCATCAATTCGTTTTTTATATTTCCTAATTCTATCCTTGATATCCTTATTACAAATAACTCTTACTTATATCCCTACCTTTTTTTTTTGACACAATATCTTGTATGTATGTTTAATCTAGTATGGTCTTATCTATTTTATTATAATATATGATATTTATATTTAAAATCATATTTTACCTACATAAATTCTTGTGAACCCAACATGAATCTTATCTCAATTTTGTGCTGGGTCATTTTCACATTTTTATTTTTCTAGCTTCTTAGCTTTATCAATTTGTCAATCATTTTTTTCTTTCCAAATCTACATTTTCTAACTTTTTAACTCTCTCAATATGTCAAAATCACCTTTATTTATATATTTATTTTTATTTAAAATCCCTAAAGGTTATCATTCCATTATTATATTGGAAATCCTTAATAACAGCTAAGATTAATCTTACCAATACTTCAGTAGTTTCTAAGGACTAAATACCAACAATCCTAAAGTTGTGTCCATGACTAACACTATGAAATACTATAATTTTTTTATTTCCATTTTCTATCCCTCAATAAAATATTTCCAATTATTGAAATATATATATGACTATAGTCATAGTCTCATGGATAATTATTTCAACCAATTAACCAAAATCAATTAAACTGGTACTACTAAGGATTATATTCAAATATTTCATACCCTATCCTTGATAGTGGTGAATGTTAAAGAGGGGAAATTGAAATAATTTTTTTAGGTGGACTAAATAACCAAATTCAATATTAGTTACACTTATCTCATCCAATAACCTTATCTAATTCTATTTTTTAATCATGCATGGTCAAGGAAATTAATTTAGCTCCTAAGAGACATACATTTACTAGATTTAGAGATTATATGACCTCATCATAGTCCTTTCCTCAACCACCCATATTAATTATTTCAAATTTAATAGAAAAATAAAAAATTATTATGTTTTAATTATGATATAAAAATAATAGGAGACGTAAATGTGTAGAGAATAATCTATTATACATTAAATAAGGAAGAAGGGGAAGAAGAAAAATAAATTGAAGTTAAAGAGGAACTAGATGAAACACTACATGATCCAAAACCAACCATTTGTAATGCTCTATTAGGTATTATAAGTCAAAATAATCCTAAAGGTTGTGGGATTTATAAATACTCAAAAAGTGATAGTGTTAATTGATTTGGGTATAACTCACATTTTAATCAATAAAAGGTTTTATGCATATTTAAATTGATTTATCTATGTAGCTTCAAATTTTGAATCATAAAGACTAATGATTTTAAAATTAGTTGTTCAATAAAATTCCATAGTATTAAGATATAACTAGGTGATTATAATTTTTAATAGTCCTATGTTTGACATTCCCATAGGTGAATCATAATTTTTTTGGTATTATAATGAATCTCTACTTTGGGTATAATAGAGATGAAATTCCAAGATATTTTAATCATATTTCAATTTGAATATAAGGAATTTGATTTGAGGGGATTATAATAAAAGGATCCATAAATGGTGAGTTCTCATTAAATGTAAAAGTTTCTAAAGAAAAGATCTATTATATTTATAGAAGAATTATTTGATCTAGAAGTTAATCAATAATGGTTTGGAAACCCCACATGACCTTTAGGATACCATTAACCACTATTAAGTACCATTTGAGGATATATTAAAAAAAATTTCTCAAAAAATGTACAATATAATTTGATTCAACTTATATCAAGTGTAGACACTAAAATATTAAATTATACACTTTACAATGCTAGTTTTGATCTATCCCTATCATACATGAATTAAAAGTTAACATGTGTATTTTTCACACCCTTTTCTCCTATTTTATTTCCTTCTATAGGTTTAATCTTCATGATTTTCCATCAATTACCTATAGTAATTACCTAATCTACTTAATTTCATACTCATACCACTTAATAATTATTATATATTTTTATATCTTTCTAAACACCTATAGCCATAATCATATGCCTCTATTATTCTCTAGATATACATCCCCTATAAAATTACTCAACACACCAAAAAATGGTTAGTATCCAAATTCAAATCATAATTTTTGGTTGGTCTATATGTTTTGAATGTTGGTGTCATAAGAAGTTACCCAAAGAGTCAAAAATTATAATATATCATGTTTATACCTATTCCATATCTATAATATATCAATAAATCACCAAGTAATCCCATTTTATCACTTACACATTAATATGGACTACCCTAAAGTTATTATATCAAATTAGTCACAAGGATTAACTCCTAGATAAGTTTGAAGCACCTAAGCTAGGTCAATTTTTACATTATCAAGTGTCAAAATATAGATCAAAGGTTTCATCATAAAAGGATCACCATTACACACATGTACTTAAAGGTAATAACTATGTGTGGTTTTATTTACCTCCTAAGATTATTAGATATGTAAGTAACCCTCATCCATTCATTAGGGAGTGGTTGAGTCCAACTCAACCCATCACTTTCCCCCATTTTTATAGGTCAAACTAGTGTTAAAATATGAATTAGTGTTTCATAGTGAAGGATACAACTTTTATGGATTTATGGACATAATGACCATTTGATATCATGTGGGTAGATGGTTTAAAAGTAGGTGTAGTGATCTATGTTAAAATAATGAGGCAAAATTTATAGGGACTAATGTGGAATAAGGTAGATGTCTTTTTCTAATGTAAACTTCTATATATTTATGGGATCATCCAATAAATCTAGATATTTTATTTCTTGATCTAAGTGGCTCTTGGTTTATTTCTAATCCTTTAAGTCACTTGTATATGGTTTCAGTTTGATAAAAACCTAAAACAAGCTAAGTATATTAATCCTTCTGGTTATTTATATTTATATTAAATTGCAATAGTTAAATTATACTTTGTTTTAGAATTCATATTTGTGTGCTATTACTATATATTATAGAATATAAATAATTCATATTTTTACACTTGCCTGTTTCATTAATCCAAAATGAGATAAAAAATATTGGTGAACCCATTCCTTTTAGTAAGCACATAAAAACCATAGGTTCCCATTATATTTTAATCCTTATTTCATTAGGTATTTATATTTTTATATTTGATAAAAAATTTCAATTCTAATTTTTTGAGTTACCCATACATTAAGGAAATAAATCATTTTTTAGCTTTTCCCTAGCCTTCTGCACATTTTCATGATTCCATTTTATGCCATCTAAGAGGGATCATTCCTATATCCATCTAAAATTAATTTCAGAGTTAAGTGGTGTCCATATTGATCATAATCACATTCCTTTGGTCCCATCTAAAATGGATAAAAAAATTATATGGGCATTCATTCTTATTCATCTTATTTTGATGCAAATGTTGTTAATGAATACATACAAGTATGGAATAGTATTACTAATAATGAAATTTCTAATCTAGATAATGTTAACCAAGAAAATAATTTAAAAATATATATATAATAAATTGTAATGATCTTAATGGGGTAGATCCTAAACAATTTCAAGCATTGTCTAATTTATCACCAACCTTGTGACTTGGATAAGATCTTATAGCTAATCCTATAAGTGAAAAATGCATAGAACACTAAGGTTGTCACATTTTAGTTACAATAACATGAACCCTTGATTGATGTTAATATACTTTTTGGAGGTATTGATTCCACTACAATTTTTTAGACTACTACTATTGCTACTACTCATATGTCTACACTAGTGGCTACACATATTATTCCCACATATAGTGTGGGATAAAAACAAGGTTTTCCTCATATTACTATGCTTATTCCTACATATCAGACTTATGTACATCCTACAATCACTACTCATGTTACATTTTTGTTCACACCTACTATAAAATATCTCATGTGTAATGTTATAGATCTAAAATTTAATGTGTTAAAGTTAGAGAAAAATGCTTCTATATCAATTCATTTGATTGATTCTCATGGATTGATTCATAGTACATTATCCCTAGGAAACTTATCTTACCCTTTAATTATATGTTTCATAGCTCCTAAGATCACATTACATGATATTAAAGGTGATCCAAAGTAACATGTAATATATTTAAATACAACATGCTTATATTATTCCTCCAATGACAATTTGTTGACTAATTTATTTCCATGAAATATTAAAGACTATTTTGTATTGGTTTTATTTTTATAACCCCACTAGGCTAGCCAAAAATATACCTATATATATGTATAATACACTTATAAAATCATCTTTAAATATATAAAACACTATTTTTTGGTTACATAAATGCATCCAAGCAATTAGTGTAGAGATAAATCCACCCACTTGTTAAATAAAAGGATTCATTTTTAAACCAACTCATAGCAAATTATTAAATGATCAGTGGAAGGGACCAAGTACAACAAACATTGATATAATCCACATTTCATCTATAATAATCATGCAACTACTATTGTTATAATATTCAACATTATTTACAAATCTCACAACTATTGATGTGTTGAATATCCATTAATAATGGAGTACAACATATTGCATTAAAATACAAGTCAAATATACAGTATAATATATACAATAGTATAAATGAGCTCAATAACTCAATGATCTATTAATGTAGCATGAGTATAATCCCAATGGTTTAATTAAATGATAGAGGGAGAGCATCATTTGGGTGATTTACCTCTAATAAAAGACCAATAGTCTCCTACACACCTCCCCACTAGGAGTGTCCCTATCCTTCATGAAGGGGTAGATAAAAATAGTGTGGATATTAAGAAATAAGCCAAAACCCATGTGTGTATGATCACTATTACATGCATCAATCATATATAACATGGAATCTAATCCTATGTATAAATGACATTAGCATACACCTGTAAACTAGAAGTATAATGGAATGATAATGTCTTAGCTATAACTTTACTTTGGCCAAATTTTTCATTATAGAAATCAAATCTAAAAATATGAGTCAATTTCACTAACACATAACTCTATGCTACTGAATCATGACTATCATATGATATCATGGGATAGCTATATGATTTTCCCACAGATAGCCTCATAAAACTACCTCTAGTTAACCAAAAATACAGTTTAGAAATTTTCACATAGATTCAAGAGCAAAATAATACAACATGAAGTATACACTTAAATCAACTAGTATTACATAATGCAATAAAATTAACTCATGAATCTCATTTTTTTATTCCTATGAGTCCATAATGATTACATAAGTTTATTAATAAATTATATTCAAAAACTAGATTTGTATAGTATACCAAAATAAGAAGCAATTCATTCTAAGTCTCCTTCTAACATATCTCTCCTTCATAATTCATATATATGTTTACTTATTCATCCAACAA